>JALGQZ010000003.1:56164195-56289195 GCA_023105745.1 Austropuccinia psidii
TAAAATTATAACATGATAGAAGTATTATAATATCAAAATATATATTAAGGGATAACTGGCCAAATGGATCACATGGAAATATACCTCAGATACTATTTACTTCACATAGAATTCAAATGTAGGTATATACCCATATGTATAAATAGATATCAAGAAGTTGGGGAAAAAACTTTTCTCTGGGGAGAAGGCCTCCTTTTATATTTTCCATTAAACCTAAATTTCAAAAATAAGAATTTCAACAAACCACAACATTGCCAGAAAAAAGAGAAAAAAGGAGAAATGATATGATTGGTCAGATTTTGAATGTTTCTAGATTCTGATTGGTCAGTTTTGAATTCCAAATTCTGAGATATGATTGGTCAGAATACTGGAATATTATTGGTTGAAGTTAAGGTGGAGTTGAGGTGGAGTTAAGGTAGTGGAGTTAGAGGAATCATGGGAGCTTATTAGTTAGCAAGGATAGTGAAACCATCATGAATGCTATGTAATTAGAAAAAAAATATATCAAATAAGCATTATAAAACAAATAAGGTCCTCAGCAAGAGTATTAAGTGCTTGTTGAATGACTTATTTCCAGTTTGATACTCATATCTATTCTGGTTTAGACTCATAAGACCCTCAGTAATACCATAAGGTCCTTTTGGCTAGCTTATTGGTGTTTTTATGACAATATTTATGCCAATTTGGATATATTGGGTCCTCTGAACTAAAACTGAGAATTTTTTATTTTAATTTAACTTATTATTATCAAAATATATTTATGACTATATCATTGTAAAGAAAATGATTATATTTTACTTTAAATTACATCATCTGTTTATTAATGCTATATTTCTTATCAAATTGGTTTTAGATTGATAGCTGAACCTTCAAGTCAATTATTGGTCCTCTATGACCCTAAACTGGAAGACCCAATTGAATCTTTTTCTATTTGTTTCAAAATGATATTTTTATCATAACTATAAGTCCATCAAGACTATGGAGTGGAATTTCTTTGTATTATTATTTTTCACTCAATAAATATTCAAAGTCAACAAATACTATGAACTGAAACTTTTTAATTAATCATTTTTGAATAAATGAACATTTAACTATATGGGTCCACCATGACCTTAAGCTGTAAATAAGAAAATATTAATATTGGAAAAGAGTATATATGAAAATTCAAAAAAACATTGAAAAAATAAACATAATTATATATACATAATTAATACAATACTTATAAAAAGAAGAAATAATAAAAATTATTAATCACTTCAAGATCAGAAATATGTTTTTTAGTATTGATATTATTATTAAGAAAAATTATTCAGAAAAGAAAGGATTTAATGGTCTTCCTGTTCTAGCTGGCACTTGGACAACTGGTCTGTATGTACTGAAAAAATACATATACACTGAAAAGCCCAAGTCAGACCTAGTCTTATGAGGGGAAATAACTCTGAGTCAATTGGAGTTATAGCCTTGTAGACTTCCGCTATATAGTATCAGGCCACCTGTAAGGTTTTTCGATGAAACTCTTGATAATAGTAACAATATCAAGAGTACTATGACTTTCCTCAGTAGAAAAATATAATATAACAAAATATTATAACCACAAATTAAATATAATTATTAAAATAATTATATTGAAGAAATAAATTTAACTATTATTATATAATATAATAATAATAAAACTGTTAATAATTATCATAAATTATAATTATTCTATTATTGTTATAGTCACTGACAGTTATAACAATAAGAAGTGTAAAGCTCTTAATGAGAAAATTACACATGGAAAATATAAATATTTAACCACTTATAAATAATATTAATATTATTTATAGAAACAAATTATAACACACACTGTGCAGATGAAATTCTTACAGAAAAATCCTATATAGAAAAACTAATAATAGATAAAAACAATTATACAATTTTAGAGAAAAACTTACTTATAATATATAATTAATACAACAAGTCAAATACAACAGTTATTATAAATAATTATTATAAGCTAAAAGAATTCCAAAAATAAATATTTGAAAATTCAAAACAACTTTTTATAATAAAAATATGATTAAAACAGTTTTTAAGAGGAACTTGTGGTTTTTTAAAAGATATTTTAAGACAATAATTTTATAGAATAAAATATATTATTGGTGATTACAACAATAATCTAGTTTCTATGATTTCAATTCTTTAATTTAATATTTATAAAAAATAAAATATCTAAGAAATACTTTAATAATAAGATTTTATATATAAGAAAACTTTAGCTGTTTAAATGTCTAATATAATTCGATTGGATTGAATTTATGGAAAAAAACAGTGATGAATAGACTCTTTTTATGTCTTAAGATAAGCTCTCATGATTCAAAATGGATATAGAGGGCGTGCTAAGGTCAAAACTGAAAAACCATTCTTAAAAATAATGTTCTTAACTTAAGGTAACTTATCTTTAATTCCAATTTAAAGTTACTGGTGTTATTCTTAACTCCAAGTAACTTTAATCCTCATTTAGGTTAATTATTTGAAGTTTTGATATAAAATAAGTTCATTTATATTAAATTTAATCACATGAATAACTCAAAGATAGAGTTTCAAGTAAAAATCTCTTGAACTCAACTTCTAATTGATTTTTAAAGAAATCTTAATTCTCTCTAAATATAATCAAAAGATTAATTTTCCGGGTTAATTACCAATAAACCCTGTTTGAGAAAGATACTTAAAATTGAAAGTATACACAGATAACATTAAATTTTAATATTTGTGAAATTTTCAAGCAAATCCATTAAGATTTGGATTTTTAATTAATTTTTGAAGTTATTGCTATTTTTTCCACGTAAAATAGCAATACACATTAAGCCTTAGCTTTTGATAATGTTTTGATAATTTTAAATTTAAAGTTTTAAGCTTATTTAAGCTTTGACAGGTCTCAAAGCCTTTATTTCAAGCTTGCATATTGGCATTTACCCTTTGGCAGCTTGAAATCCCTGTCCAAATTGGGAGAAAACCAGTTTAAACTTTAAGGTTGGATCAAAGTCTAATGTTAAAGCTTAAATAAGCTTGAAAATCCTCCAATACAGGTGGAGAACCTTAATTGAATCCTTGCAGATCCAAAAAGGTGGGTACCCCAGCTCTGTTTGGTCTTTTTCCTTTGTCCCACCTTTTTTGCATTTATTTTTCCCTTTTATTTATTTAAAGCCATACTATTGCCTTAAGCACTTTTAAATTGAGCTCACGCAGGATTTACATTCTGTATGGCAAATCCTTAGCCAATTCAGTAAATATACACAACACCTCAATTTTAACTAAAATTTTTGTAAGTTTGCATAAACATTAGTTATTATTCATCTTTAAATTCAAGCTTAATTTCAAAAAAAAAAAATTAAAAAAATTACATTAGTACTGTGAGATTCTTAAATCTTCCAATAACTTAAGAAATAAGCATTTTTGGGTATGACACCTTATGGGTGTATCCTAGGTTACTTTTGGTGTAGAATCCAAAAATGACATAATAATTATAACTTTTTTTATCCGAACAAAATTTATCCTTATCTTTTGTTATTTTTCATTTTAATTTCAACTGAAAAGTCAGTTCAAGACTAAATCAGCTGTATATCAAGTTATTTGTGCCCTTATGGGTATGTCATATATACCTCACAGGCTCACACCACCACATAAATGAAACCTTCTTGCAAGTATTAATAAGACTCATAATAATAATAATGAAAATAAATGTAAAAGTTCAAAATTAATTAAGGAAATATAACAGGAATCAAATTCAAAATACAAATAAACTACAGAAGCCAACTACAGAAATTCAAATGGAGAGGTGGTCCTATCCCAAACCTAAATACTAATATTAAAAGTATAAAGAAGATAAAAATTAAATTCAAATAATACCTTGAAGGCTCAATAAGGATTTGATAAAATTTCATCATAGTGATTGGAAGGAAATAAATATAAAATGATCTTTTGAAGCTCAATTTCAAAAGAAAGAAACTCTGAAGTCATATTCAACTTTAAGCTTCAGAGAATTTCATTCAATTTAGAAAATTGGAAATTTAATTCATCCATGAAAGGATTAATGGACTATTAAGTCCTTGTATGACTTAAAGCCACAGAGGTGGCTGAGGGCTTATAATCTCTTTCTTCATTTTAGTGCATGAAAGTAGTAGTGGTATAAAAGAAATAATGTGAAGACAGAAGGGGTCAGATTTGAAATGGTTCGAATGAAATCCTCAAATATATGTAATAAATTGGCCAAATAGTAAAATATTGAATAAAGAAGGAAAAAAATATAAAATTTAAATATGCAAGGAGATTTGTAATAAATTAAAAGATGAAAGAAATCTTTATCAACCCATAAATTTTCTGAATTATCAAACCACAACACCTCAAAGAGAATACCTTTGATCAAGTCAAACTGAGGACCAGGAGGTTCTCAGCATGACAGGAAACTGCTGGCTTGTAAAGAAATGGACAAGGGGGCAATTTGTCCTTGTATGACATAAAAATTCAGTATCTTTTATACCTAATATACAGGGTCTGAATACCTAAACTGTAGGGTTCTGAATTACCTAAAACTGAAACATTAATTATATGGACAGAAAATAATAGGAGAAGTGAATTTTTCTTTAATTTATTAAATTATTGAAAAAAGAGAGCAAATAAAGAAAAGAGAAGGAGTGATATTATATTAATTTTGACATAAATAGTTTAAAATAATAATAATAATAATAATAGTAATAGTAATAATAATAATAATAAAGAGAAAAATAGAATCATTGTGGTTATATTACAAAATGGACACCAAAATAGTGCAGAAAAATATAAATAAGTACTCAAGAATGTTCAAAAAGCTAATTATCCTATGCCACAAGACATAAATCTACCTTTGGAAAGGCCACCATTATCAGGAGACCCTTATATTACGCCACTATCACCAAAACCCCTCAAATTTATTGTCACATCAAAATTAACACAAGAAAGATTTTAATTAATTAATTTTGGCCCACCTGGATTAATTTTGGAAGAAAGAAGCTTTCTGATGAGTTTCATAGCTTTAAGAGAAAAAATTGCATTCAGTGCAGAGCTGAGGGGTTTACTGAAACATTCATATGGAAAACTGTAAAAAATACCATTAATACCCCATAAACCTTGGCAAAAGAAGCCAGTACTAATACTGAAGGCCCTATTACTCAATTTGTTTTAGTTGGTAAGGGAAAGGATTAGAACAGGCTTGTATGAGAAGTATACTTCTAGCTATACAAGTCCAGTATTTTGTGTTGCAAAGTCAAATGGAATACTCATAATTTTCCATGACTTACGGGATCTTAATAAGGTAGCAATTAAGCATTAAGGATTACCACCACATGTTGAATAAGCTGTTGATGCCTTTTAATGAAGATCTTATTATGGACTTGATGATATAATGGGAGGATATGATTAAAGGGAATTGGACATTTCTACAAGACATTTGACCACATTTGAAACACCACTTAGAAGGCTATAACTCTCAATATTACCACCAATAGAAACCAATTCCATAGAAGCTTTTTAAGCCCAAATGGCTTGGATACTTCAAGAATAAATGCCAGAGAGTGTAGAAAATTTCATTGATGATGGAGGAATGAAAGATAAAAGCTCAACCTATAATAATGAAGCTTTACAATTAAATAGTTTGATGAGAAGATTTATTTTGGAATATGCAGTTAAACTGGAGAGAATCTTCTTCATAATTGAAGAGGCAGGACTTACCATATCAGGTACCAAATTTGCATTCTTTGTGCCAGCATTGGAAATAGCAGGGAATTTAGTTTCTTTCAATGGAAGAAAAATTTTAAAGCAGAAGATTCAAATAGTATAAAGCTGTCCAAAGCCCCTCAATAGAAAGGAAGTGAGAGGATTCTTGGGACTTTGTGCATATGTTGGAATGTTCATTCAAGCTTTATCTCAGATTACATCACCACTAAGAATATTAACAAGAGATGATGTAGAATTGGAATGGAATTCTAAATGTGATGAAGCATTTGAAAAGCTAAGAGAAGATTTAGGGGAGGAAAGACACCTGAAAAATTTGGATTATTAAAAGGGAACAGGAAAGATTAGATTAGCAATGCACTCAAACTATGTGGCTGAAGTAGCAGTACTTATTCAAGAAGACAAAGCAAGAAAAAAACAGACCAGCTCTTTATTACTCAATCACATTCTCAATAATTTAATCAAAGTACTCACATGAAAAGCAAGAGCTATTTGGAGTGGCCAAAATACTCAAGAAACTCAAAAAAGTACCTTTGGGACAGCATTCTGAGCTACAAGTAAATTCAAAATCCTTGGTCAAAATAACACACTCACCCTGTTTTCCAAATGCCCCAGTGACCAGATGAGTTGAATTTATTCAATTATTCTCTTCTGACTTAGTTCATAAGCCAGGGAAGACCTTCACAATTCCAGACGGACTATCAAGAAGACCTCAGTCAGAAGATGAAGCAAAAAATCTTATTTCAATGAAGAATAATGGATAGAACCACCCCCATGGTTTTGAGTAAACCATAATAATATCAAAAAATTGGAAGGAATAAAGCTACCATAAAAGCAACGAGGAGTTTGGAAAATAAAGGTGGAATACTTAGTTACACTAAAAGGGATCTCTGGTAGTAAAGAGGAGGACTTTGAAAAAATGAAAGGAAGTCATCAAATTTCTTTTTGGAGGAAGGCCAACTCAAAAGAAGAAATAAGCAAAATCCATGAGCAGATGTGTCAAGTCAGAATTCCAAAACAAAATATCAAAATTATGACATCAAGAAATGGGAAACAGAGGGGAAAATGAAACATACAGAAAACTTAAAGTAAGATTTTGGTGGGAAGGAATGAAGAAAAAAGTCAAAAAATGGGTCAAATCCTGTAAATATTTTCAAAAGAGAAGTCATTATCACCAAAAAGAGGAAGAAATAATCTCATTCACCTCAAAGCATTTGAAAGAGTAATTATGGAGGTAGTACATGTAAAACAAGGAAGAGTTAAATATTTATTAGTGGCCAGGGATGAACTCTTGGGATGGCCAGAGATGATTGGTTTAGTAAATCTTACAGAAAATCAAGTAGCATAATGGTTCACTTCTGAATGGATTTGTATGTATGAAGCCCCAAAATAGATCACAGTAGATGGAGGTCCTGATTTTGGGAAGGAATTTCAAGATGCAGTAAAAAAGTAGGTTCAAGGATAAAGGTAACAGCACCCTCCTACCCTGAGTCACAAGGAATGATAGAAAGGGGGAATAAAAATTGTGAACAAAATGGCTGAAAATGGGAGGAATACTTACCTTTTGTTACATTGGCTGATAGAATATCAACCAAAAGAACAGGATACTCCCCAATTGAGCTTCAATTTGGTCAAAAGGTAGTACTAACAATATAAATTCAAGAAAAAACATAGTTAGAAATTGAATGGCACAAAGTCTAATTAACAGATTATTTCTTGGAAGAAGGATCTGAACAGCTATCAGGACAAGAAGAATTGAGACAAAGGGAAAAACAAAAATTAAAAAAGGCCAGGAGATTAAGAGGACTTTTATTAATTAAAATCCTTCTTTTTAAAAAAGGGGGTAAATATTGGATTTTTTTAAAAAAGAAAAATAAAGTGGATTATCACCTTAAATTCTGGGGAAAGCATTGAATTTAGAGAGGGATGTGTTATTCCATACCTGTTCTTCCAAGGTTCAAATAAAAAATATCAAAGCTGGAAATTTAATTGAAATAATAATATATATATATAGAAAATACAGATAAAAAGTGAAAAATAAAAATGAAAATTTGCAAGAAGAAAGAATATAATTCTATCAGAATATCAGAAATAAGTATTCCACTTGAACCTGAATCAAATTTCATCTATATTCATATCACCATGAGCAAAATTGCTACACCTGACAGTGAGTTTTGCAGTTGGAAGTTGAAATTGGAGATGATCTTGATCCATATTGAAGGATAGGATGGAAATTAAATTTAAAAACAGAAGTTTTGGAAGAAACTCAAGCCACATATGCAAGCCATTAATTTAAAATTCAATTTTTCAATATCAGTGTTTGGTAAAAATTCTCAAAGATACCTGGTAAACAAAGCTTTATCTTAGAAAAAATGTACTTGAATATATATTCAAGTGTAAATAAATCAAAGAACAAAGACTCAATATTTTTATTTCTGTCTTTTAGCTCTTCATTCATATACAAATATTTGATAATATATTATTTCTCCTTTTCAAATATGTTAAAAAACTGAATGAAGCAGTCAATACTCCTATTCCTTTGTTTTGAAGAAACCTTAATTAAGTAGAAGATATTGTTCTTTAATTAATCATATTGAATATCAATCAAGCATTTATGCATCGGAAACCCTTAATTAATCTATTTTATCCAAAGAAAGCTTATTTTCAAAACAGAAGTCATATCCATCACATTTTTTTCTCTAATAAGAGAAACAGGATTCAATAATCAAGAAAAAAATGACTTCAAGTTCATTTAAGAAATATTAAAGAAAAAGCAAAAGTAAATTTCTATTCAATATATATCAGCATTATTTTATACTATCAAAATCTCAAGTGGAGCATTGGTCACTTACAGAAGTAAGTCATAATAAGGGAAAGAAAAACATATGGAGTTGATTTTATCATTGAGGGCTTTTCCCTTCAATTAAATAGAAGTATTTCGGAGATAATCTTGAATTTAAAATAAGGACTTCCTGAATTATATCATCTTCATCTATCATCAGAATACATAATATATATTTTCTCTTACATTCACAAAAAGAGATTATTCCTTAATAAGAAAAGATTTATATATCTCACTTCAAGTATTCAGTTCAGTGAAAAAAACTGAAAGCTTAACTTAAAACCTTCATTTCCCATGTGAGTAATTCTAAGGGAAAACATTTTCCCAAAAAATGCTCTGATACCCTAATTAAATATCCAATATCATATCATACACCTTCTGAAATATATTCCTGTAATATAAAAGTATTTATACACAAATTCCTTAATATATATTTCATAATACATAAAATAGATTGTTTCCTTAGCATTATATCATTTATTGAAGAATAGGTTATTTTATTTATCTTGAGGTTATAGTTTTTAAATTCTAGAAGTCCTTCTCTTTCTGTTTCTCAGCTTACTAATTCTGAAATATGTTTTCAAATTGATATAATGAATTTGTAGCTCTCTTTATCTTGAAATCCACAGAAATTTACATGTATTTATTCTTTGTGCACTTCAATACTATAGAAGAATTCAGAATTAACAATAAATATCTTATAATGAGAAATAAAAATAGCCTACAGGAATTTTGAGAAAAATTCAAGACTTTATGCACCATAAATATTTGTTGAAAAACATGGTTAAACCATTTCAAATACCCATTGTGGCACCTTGGATCAAAATTCATATTGAATGGACATGAGAAAAGGATACCTGCTTAAATATTACTGAACAAGAAAAATTATTAACCAAATTCAATTTTTAATTATTCTTAAAAAATAAAATTGGAAGAAATATTTCATTTTCTCAAGGTCTATTTCTTATAGCTACTCTATAAAGAAACAATGAATTCTCCTGAAGCTGAAATATAATATCAAAATAGATAAAACAAGGATAATATCATATATATAGATTTTTAATTAGGAGTCTGTTTCAGAATTTTCATAATACCTTTACCAGATAAAAATAAAAAAAGTAAATCTTCCTATATTCTGTATATATTCTAAAAAAACATATAAAAGTAGCAATTTCAACCAGATTATTCCATGGGATCCTATGAAGGCTTTCTGGAGACATTTTGTAAGAAAGCTTGAAATGATACACATTTCACTTCAAAACCATATCTAGTCAGATTTCCTTAATCATTTAAATAGCTCACCAAACCTGTAGTTCTCCTTATAAATCATAAATCATAATATTTCTTTATATCTTTATAGAAGCTATGTTTTGATTTTTTATCATATTCCTTTCAATCACTTCTGTACCATGAAAATTATGTTTCTCTTGATGAAATTAGTTTTTAACTTATTCAAAAGAATCACATTATTCTCGAGTTGATGAAAAATAAATATTCTTTGGGTCTATTTTTTGTGAGGATAATAATAGTAGTGGTAACACGTAAAACTCAAAAGAACATCTCTCATGATCTATATCAACTTCATCTAACTAGAAAAGGATTAAATTACACCTTTTCCATTATTCAAAGCTCCATCCAAAAAGTAATTTTAATAAGACCTTGAAATTATGATTCACTTTTTGTTTCTGCTTTTAATACAATATAATATTAAGTTTCTCATTTTGAGGGATTAGTAAAATTTGATTTTTTTTCTCCATAAGTGGTCCAAGAAATTTTCCTTTCCTCCAATAAGCTTATAGAAATTTTCCCTGAACAAAATTGATAAAATATAAGGAGAAACTTCTTGAAAAAAATCCTCTTCAATAATTCAAAGAAAAAAAATAGAAAAAATGAGTCTAAAAATCCATTACTGATTCAAGAATCAATTGAGATAATATTTGTAGCTTTTCTTTTTCATTTCATTTTTTTGTATTCATAGTCATCATTATGTTTCTTTCTTTTTCATTTCTTTGCAATTTTTATCTGAAAAGTATTTGTGAGCCTTAGAGGTATGTTTATATACCCAAAGGACCACAAATAACAAATTATGTTATAATTATAAATAAAGAAATTTATTTATATTATACAACAAAATCAAAAACTAAATATTAAATTTATATGAAAAACTAAAAAAAATTAATATGATATAAAATAAAAATTGCATTGAAATTTAAAATTGTGAAAATCCAATTTTGCTTAAACAAATTGAGTAAAAATGAATTTTCAACAAAAATATGAAAAATAGAATATTTTTGGAAAAAAGTTAAATATAAATTACTATAAATTTTTTCCAACAAATAAATTTATTAAAATTATTTCACCATTGGATTTCTCATAAAAAATGAGGTGGGGTTACCTCTGAGTGAAAATTCTGTAGCTCAACTCTAAATAAGCTTAAATTAAGGTTTTTAGGACTTTCTGTGTGAAAATCTTAAAATAATCAAAACTTCAATTGTATTCACACCATATGTGGTGTTTATAATCTCTTTCATTTTAAATTGAGGTGTGGTGTGTAGGTCAGAAGTTCTGAGGAATTGAAGGATGTTCAATTGGAATGTCAAGATGTGCATGTGTATTGCATAAGTGAACTTTGATTTACATATGAGGTATCAATCATTCCAGTTGTGTACTGTAAATATTCAATTTGATTACATATTTAAATTGAAAGTATAATACATGATGAGGAATTAAAGAAAAAATACATTGGAAAGATTAATTCTGGCAGGGAAATGGAATCTTGGCTCCAAGGGTGCCAGACTCCCCCAAATCCTTTCTGAAAGGTGTGAGATTTCAAACGTCACACAAAAGCCCATAATGTTTGGCCTGGAATCAATTCACAGGGTCTGTGACTCAATTTATGATGAGGTTTTGATACCAACCAGGGAAGTTTTAACTGTTTCCAAGAGGATAAAACTACCCTTAAGTAAGAACAATCCTAGTAAAAACAGCTTTAGCTTTTTTTATGTTATTTAAACACATTATGACATGTTTTAAAGGCTTTAAACTGGGTATTACTATAGATATGTCTGATTTAAGGGTCTAAAATGGCTGAAAATACCAAAAAAGGCTAAAACCAGCCGACTTTTGGTCCAAATCAGGATTAAATCATGCCATAATTAGCCTTTCTGTTTTCAAATTTTTTCTCACGACTGAAAAAATCAAATTTTACCTCTGGAGTGAGAAAATTTATGGCTATAAAAGAATTTTTTCTTTGCCCCACTTTTCTCTTCATATTAGCATATTTTCCTTTTAAAATAAGTTTAAACGCTGTTAAACCAATCAATACAAGATTCCAACTACCTTTATCAAGTCATTCAAAACATTTCAACCACATGAAAGAATTATTATAATCATTTTTACCCTTGGACCACCCCATAATTGGGTTGAAGCATCTTTCATCACTGTTAGCTTTCTCACTTTGTTTCCAAATTCACTCTGGTCCCTTTTGGGTGTGTTTTCTCTTTGATATTCCTGTTGAAGAATTGTTTCTTATATCAATTTCCTAAATTTCTTTTCTAAATCAATTCTAATTGAAATTTCTCTTGAAGAAATTTCTTTTGTAGCCTTAGATATCTCTTGTAGAGTATTTTTGGATAAATCTTTATAAGATAATTTTTTTATAGTAAAAAAGTTAAAAGCAGTAAATTTGGGGTGTTTTTCTCTTAAAACTCTTGAAATTCACTATTTTTGATTAAATTTTACCTTATACAAATTTTGAGGACAGGAAAAGTGCTTTATTTTTAATCAAAGTTTCATATCCACACCTGACAGTAGGATAGAACAATCAAAACCCATTACAGTAGAATAATTCCTTTTTAGCGATCTTAAAATTTTATTATTATGAATTATTAGCTTAGTTTTTGTTTATTTTTCTTTCATTTTGCTTGATTTTCATTTTCATTTTCATTTTCATCTTTATTTATTCAAAAGGTTCAACTTCAAAATTATATTTCTTTCAGAAAAGCTACAGTACAAGGCTCTGTACAGCCTTTTATTGTAAATTAGTCAAAAATTGTTGACTTTATTATATGATCAAGGTCTGTACATAATTTTACAGTAATAATCTGTACAGGTATTTGTACCAAGCCTTTAGCTGCAGTTCTTTAAGAAACATTATATAAAAAACACAAAAATAAGATCTGTAAGAATATAAAATGTGACAAAACAAAAAAATAATAATAATGAGAATAAGAATAAAAAACATCAAGATGATGATAAAGATCCAGTAAGTAAACTAAGTCTTGTACAATAGGAAATTTCAGTTTTCTTCTACCATGGCTCTCAGAAAAAATGGAAAAAAACAGATTCATTAAAACAAAGGAAAGTCCTTTTCTAATTATTTATTTTGAAAATGAAATTTTGAAAACAAAGAAATCTTCTCAAGAGGAAAAATCCAAAAAATATGCTATCAAATATAAGTAATCAGCCCACAATACTCTTGTGAGCATTGCTTTAATTGTGCTACTATTAAGCTTCAATATACTAGAAGCAGATCATTATTGAGTAAGCTGTAAATGTTATCTATTTGAAAATATTTTGCCTTCTTTTGGGTACTGTCAAAGGGTAAAATAATCTTTCAATCCCAAATATACCTGTAAGACAAGAATTTCATAAATGAATCTCTTATATAATCATTAATTGAGCTGGAATGATTTTCCAATGTCAATGTTCCATCACAATTGGAATTACAATTGATATTAAATATAATATACTTTATTTATTCATAGAGAAGAGTAATAAAACATGAATGCTCTGTAATATTCTAGTGTCTTGGAAGATTTTGTATGTCACAGGGGCTCTTTTAAGTGAGGAGGGCCTGGCAGTCAGTAAACTGGAGCTCACTTATTGAGGGCTCAGATGGAGTAAGAGTGAATGCACTTGCTATTTTAATAAAGAATGATATTTATAATAAGATAATTATAAGAAAAGAAGCAACAACGATGAGTAAGAGTAAGAATTAAAATAGCCAACCACAAACAAATCCAAGTCCACCCTTTCAACCTGTCAGAAAAAAGAGAGAATGGTTAGTAAGGATATGGACACCACAAATCTACTTAACAGGTGAGGAAATGAAAATACCAACTCAAAACCAATAAAGATAATATTTCAAAATAAATAATAAGAATATTCATTAAATAATAAATCAAATATATTAATTAACTTGGGAAAAGTCCCATTGGGGGGAAAAGAGGGGCTCGTATATGTGAGAATCTACTAGCCCTGATCCAAAGAGTGAATTTTCTTCAGAGGAATCTTGATTTGAATTTATTTGAATAATACAGCCCCTTTATGGATGTACCGGTTCTTTACAAAAGGTGTGGTGGATTTGAGTGATCATAAAGCTTCAGAATTGTGAATCCAAAAGTGTATTTGGTGAACCCAGGCTGTATTGGTGAACCAAACTGTATGCATATTTCAGAAAGGATATTTTCTGAAACTTATTACTGATACACATACTGGATTGCTGGTTGGATGAGTTTTGGTGGGGTTAAGATTGAATACCCTGATTCCTGGGTGATGGCTGTGATAGTATCCCCCTCTTGAGACTGGTGGGATCCTGAACACCAGAATATCATGCCACTTATAAGCGTCATCCCCAAATCCCCACATTTTTTCTGAAATATTTGAAATTAAATCTTCATTCCGCTTGATTATTATTCTTAAAATCCACTTCCTCACTTGTTTTTTCTTTTTCCTTTAATAAATTCCCCACTTCTTTAAGTAAGTGAAATTTTTCCATTTCTTTGATTAATCTGTCAGTCAATCTTTAATTTCTTAATTGGCCTTGGGATGTAGCCCAAAATAAAGGCCACAAAATTCATCAGCTCAAAATCTGAGTAAGAATGGCTACATGAACATGTATTATTTTATTGGCCCAATTGTCTTCTGGAGCCTTTTCTTGTATTCAGTCTGGATTATTAATCTTCTGATGGTCTTGAAAGGAGGGGTCTTGTCCCCCTAATCCGTTAAGGATTGGCCCTAAAATGTATTTTGGGGCCATTTTGGGTCAATTCTTATCCTGGCCATTCTATGGCAAATTTTTGGTTTTATTCAAAGTTTGGCCTTTTCGCCATATTGGTTTTTTATGGCCCACAGTATGTAATACTCAGTCTGAGGGCTGTAATCCACAGTCTGTGGGGGCTATTGGAGTCCCCCTGGGCCCAATTCTTCTGGGATTCCAGGGGGTCCAAGGGACCAAATGAAGTGAATTTTGGACATATGGCCTGGACCCATTGAGGGTGATCCAGGGCCATAAATAGGAGTGACTTCCCCAGAGTTGAAAGGGATGTCCTGGCCTGTTTATTGGGGAATTTGTCACATACAGTGGAATTTTGACCTATGATACCAAAGAAAAGATCAAGGAAGTTCAACCTTGATCTTGCACCACAGACATCTTAATGTTTCTTCCAATGCAGTGTCACCTATACGCTGCAGTGACACCTTCTGTGCACCTCCAATGTCCGGGTGATGTCTCTGGAAAAACAATTGTATTGTTTTCTACCCATTTGTGATGATTTTGCCATCAAACAACCTAGGGTATAGTCATGGAAGTGGTGGGGGACCACCTGTTCTAACATGACCCTGAATGGAGAGCTCAAGTGCTTGTTTATGGTTTCTGGAATCAATGTGGCAGAATATCAAGGTTTACTGTCATAAGTAGATTTCACAATTGTGGGGTGGGGGCACATTGCGAAATTTGGTGGTTTAAAACCTGTTTGCAGAAAGGGCTTGGGAGTGATGACCCAAAAGCCCTTATTGCTCCTTATGGCAGCCTGTTGTGTAGTAGATGCCCCTGATTGAGAGCAGGGTTGCCCATTTGTGTTATCCTACTTTAGGATGCTTTACTTTTTACCCCAGGGGTACTGTCACAAACAGTGGAACTTTGACCTATAATATCTGAAAAAGATCAAGTAAATTTGACATTTATCTTGTAGCCTTTTCTGCTAAGTTGTGATGATTGTGCCATCAAACAACCTAGGGTCTAGTCATGTTAGTGGTGGGTGATTGCCTGTTCTGACATGACCCTGAGTGGAGATCTCAAGCTCTTTTTGATGGTTTCTATAATCAATCTGATAGCCATAAATGGAGTTATGGCCCCAAATCTTTATGACCTTCAGGATTTTGGTATGCATATCTTACTGAATGACGCTTTTGCTTTAATAACTCTAGAATTGAGCTCCAAACTTACTGAACTCACTGAATCTTTCCCCTCTTTGCCTCCCCCATCTTTTCTTTGTGGATCTGGCATATTCAGTAAATTGGGTTCACCCTGGTCGTTTTGATCCTTCCCAAACCTATTATGGGTACAAGGCAGTAGAGGTCTTGGATCCACCATTTTTCTGTGTTTTATTAAGGGAAAATATTGCTTCCGGAACTTTAACCCCAAGTCTTCAAAATTCCACTATTGCTTTGTTGGAAAGACGCCATGTCACTGTCCAGGAGCTCCACTTTCCAATTTCAAGAGGTATTTGGGTAGCAAGGAGGATGGGTCTTTTTGTGAGCCTTAGAGGTATCTTCCTATACCCAAAAGACCACAAAGAATAAAATAAGATATAAATATAAATAAAAGAAATTTATTTATATTATGAAAATAGGATTGAAACATAAATATAAATTCATATATAAAAATAAAAATATACTTATAATTTAAAAATAAAATTATTTTGAATTTTAAATTTGTGAAAACACATTTTTACTTGAAAAAATTAAGTAAAAATGAATTTTCAACAGAAATACCAAAATTAAAATATTTTTGGAAAAACGTTGAATGAAAATTAACATGACTTTTTATCCTACAAAGAGACTTATGATAATTATTTACCATTGGACTCCTCATAAAAAATAAGGTGGGGTCACCTCTGGGTAAAATTTCTGTAACTCAACTCTAAATAAGCTTATATTAAGTTTTTATTATTTTCTGTACAAAATTTTAAAATCCTCAAGACTTTAATTTAATTCGCATCACAAGTGGTGTTAACCATCAATTTTTTTTAAAAAACTGAGGTGTTGTGTGTAGTTTAGAAGTTATGAGGAATTGGGGTATTTTCAATTGAAATGTCAAAATGTGTGTGTGTATTACATAAGTGGACTTTAATTTACATATGAGGTTTCAATTATTACAGTAAGTGTATTGTAAAACTCAATGGAATTATATATGTAAATTACAAGTATAATACATGATGATGAATTAAAGGAAAAATAAATTAGAAAGATTCATTTGGGGGGGGGAGGAACTCTAGCTCTAAGGGGGAGCCAGACTCTCAAAATCCTTTCTGACTGGCGTGAGATGTCAAACTCCATGCAAACTTTCATCACTTTTGGCCTGGAATTGAGTCACAGGGTCTGTGACTCAATTGATGATGAGGTTTTGATACCAACCAGGGTAGTTTTAACTGTTGCCAAGAAGGTAAAACTACCCTGAAGTTAAAACAATCTTAGTAAAGACAGTTGTAACTGGTTCCTATTTCTCTTGAACACATTCTTACATGTTTTTAAGGCTCTATACCAGATATTACTATAGTAATGGCTGATATAAGGGTCTAAAATGGCTAAAACCAGCCCTTTTTTGGTCTAAACCAGGATTCAATGATGCCATAATTGGCTTTTCTGTTGTCAGAGTGTTTTCAACTCCTTAAAAGAGTAAACTTTACTTTTGTAGTAAGAAAATTCATGGCTATAAAAGAATGTCTTCTTTGCCCCAATTTTCTCTTCAAGTTAGAATCTTTTCCTTTTATAATTAGTTTAAACACTGTTAAACCAATCAATAGAAGATTCCAACCACCTTTTTTTAATCATTTAAAGCCTTTTAGCCACTTGAAAAATAATTATAGTCAAAGTTTGTAACTCTTATAATCATTTTTACCCCTTGAACCACCCCATAAGTGAATTAAAGCATCTTTCATCACCGTAAACTTTGTCACTTTGTTTCCAAAGTCACTCTGGTCACTTTTGGGTGTGTTTTCTCTTTGATAATATTTTTAAGGACTTTGTTCTTTAATTGATTGCTTGCATTTCTTTTCTCAATTAATTCCAATTGAAATTTCTCTTGTAGAGTATTTTTGGATAAATTTTTATTGTTGGTAAAACAATGAATCTTTATAATATTATTTTTTTATACTTATCAAGTTCAAAACAATGAATTTGGAGTGTTTTCTCTTAAAAATACTATCTCATACTATTTTTAATAAAATTTTTTACCTTATACAAATTTTGAGGACAGGAAAAGTACTTGATTTTCAATCAATGTTTCATATCCACACCTTACACTTTTGGGAAGGAGTTCCCAGTCTCTGAGGCCCCTACTCCTGATGGTACTTCAGGCTATTTTAGCTGTAAGTGTTTTGATTTTCTTTTTTGACTTGATACTTATGGTTTGAATTAGTTACTGGATCCAGGCATAGGGAGGTTGAAAGGTGGACCAATGTTGGAGGCCCCATTCCCACTGGTGGTATCCCAATTTACTCCAGTTCAGAGGTCCCCATTTCTAGGTTCAATTATCAAGGGGTGGTGAAAAGAATGAAACAAATTTTTTATTCACCAACCAATCCAGATGCTGAAGGAAGTGATTAATTAGATGGTAAAGAAGCTGAGGTGGTGAATCCATTGGTTGGACACTTTTCACGCTCTTCTCACCCACTCAACCATCTTCCAAATAAATCCATAGTCATATAATCCTCAGTACCCCAAGAAGCTTCCATCCCATATTCAGTTCCTCCTCAATTTCTGGGCCTATCCCAGCTTCACCAATGAATCCATCTCTCATTCCACAGCCCAGGCCATCACCAATACTCACCTCCCATCAATTTACAACCTGTGGCCAGAACCAGACAAAGAGGAAAAGATAAGTCACCTTTTCCATTCCCAGCCACTAAATTCTTGCAAAGAAGGGAGTGTTGGCCTATCAGGGTTAGAAGAGAGGATCTCAATGTGGGAAAAGAAGGTCATAATGCTATTTCCAGGCTGTTCAGAAGAGTTTATAGAAATAGTGGGGAGGTAATTGTATATTCCAATCATAGGATAAGTCCTGGTACTGCTTCTGAAGAGATGGCTGCCAAGTCTTCCTGGAATGAAGATCAATTTATAAATGAATTACAGAGAACCTTTGATGATCTTGGTAAGGATAACTAGTTCTCTGGCTTTTTTTTTGTGTTTGATTTTCTTTTATCTCCACTCTTATTAATACTAAAAATAGAATAATTGGAACCTCTCAATACATGTTATGGGAGGGGATGCTTCTTCTTTGATAAAGAAACAAAATAAACAAGAATTATACAAGTAAAGAAAGAAATAAATTGAAATAATTAAGATTAAAGAGAAAAAAAAAAGAGGAAATTCCAAGAGCTGTCCTTCTTGAGGTGAGTTTCTTGATTTTTCCCATGACCTTTCCTGAAAGATAAAGTCAAGCATTTGATGCTCAAAGAGTGGCCAAGGTGTTGTTTTCAAATAAGTAGAAACCCTCAGATGTGCATACCAGGAGATAGAAATCACTTTAATAGCTTCCACGCCCCACCAAGAACCATAATAGAACAGTAAAACCTTTTCCATAAATCTACTTGATGTAAGTAATGTCTTGAATATGGATTAATGACTTGAATAAGAAAAGAAACAAAGAAACAAGGAATCTGGCAATATCTTAATGAAAGGTTCAAACTTGAGGTTATTGATGTTGCAAATTCTTCTGAATCTTTTCAAAGGATTGAAAAGTTCTCATAAAGTGGCCAAGGTTATTATTAGAGAAAATTTGGGTAGAATACCCTCTTAAGGGTGCATGCCAGGGGAGGAACTTACTTTTATAAACTCCAATCCCCACCGAGAGCCATAAAATCAAACTCTTGAGGTATTTGGGCCAGTCTTGGAAGGATAAAGAGTGTTGAAATCCTTGGCAAGGTCTGGGGAGTTGTTAAGGCTAGAAGCTAGCTCCCAAGTTGTTCTTTCTGGATCTTCAATGAATCCTTTCCACTCCACAAGATACCATAATTTACCTCTTTTGAGTTTTGAGTCCAGACCCTGAGTCACTTCCCATTCCTCTAGCTCCTCCACTCTGACTCATGGTGGTGGTGATTGATGTTTATTTGGGGTAGTTGATTTCTTAACTAGTTCTAATAAGAGCACATGAAACACAGAGTTAACTTAATTAAATTGTTGGGGAAACTTGAGGTGATATGCATTACTGCCAATCTTTTTCAAGACTTAAAAGGGTCCCAACCATCTTTCTGAGAGATTCTTGGAAGGTCTTTTAGTCTTGATTTTCTTTGAGTCTAGCCATACTTTAGCCCCAGGTTGAAAATCAGGTGGAATTTCCCTATTTGTATCTGCATACTTCTTAAAATACCTTATTGCTGACTCTAATTCTTCCTTTACAACTTTCTGTACTGATTGAAGTTTTGTCGATAACTTTATAGCAGGTTTGTCTTGAGAAAAATGAATTGAATCAAAGCTGGGCTTTCTTGCATAAATGATGAAAAAGGGTGATTGTTTTTTCATGAGTTTTCTGAATTATTGTAGGTTAATTCAGCCAGAGGGAGCCAGATGTACCAGTCATCTTGATGGTAACTGACATACAATCAAGGGTACTGCTCTAGAATCTTATCTACCCTTTCTGTCTGTCAATCTTTTTCAGGGTGAAAAGCAGTTGTAATATCTTTTGATAACTTGAGCTGCTAACATAATTGGTTCCAAAATAATGAAATAAATAAGGAGCTTCTATCACTGAAGATACTCACTGGTAGTTCATTCTTAGAAAAGACATGGTTAATGAAGATTTGAGATAAGTCCAGGGAATTAATTGCTCAATAAGCAGGAATGAATATTTCCATTTTCAAAATCTGTCCACAGCTACTAGAATTGAATCAAAGTTTTTGGAAAGTGGAAATTGAGTGATAAAGTCCATTGATAAGGAATTCCAAGGACCAGATGGAATTTGAAGAGGATTGAGTAATCCAAGCTTCTTATGGTGAATTTTATTTTTTCTTGAACATTGCTGACATTAGGAAAAATATTCCTTGATTATTTGATTCATGAAAGTCCAATAAAAATCCCTCTTTATGAGCTTGATGTTCTTCTCCTGGCCAGGATGAACAGCCAAAGGTGATTAATGATTCTTTTGAAGAATCTCCAAATTAATTGAATGATTTCTTGGAATAGCAACTCTATTTTCAACTAATAATAAATTGTCTTGAGGTTCAAGAGAGTAATTTGAGACTGATTCACATCTTGCTAGTTTCTTGAGAGCTTCTTTATAATCTTTTTCTTTTCATACTTATTTTTCAATTTGTTCAACTAAATATGAGAGCATTTCTACCTTTATTAAGAATATTTATTCCTAAATTTCATCTTTCTTGAGAAATTGATGGAAATTTTGAGTATTATTGCTGATGAAATCCACCCCCCTCTCTGGGTATGCAGTGTCCCAACATGACAAGGCATCTGGTAAGGTGTCCAGCCTTCCTGGGTGGTAAGTGATGGTGAAATGAAACTCAGAGGGAAGCTAATCCCAGCAGGCTTGACAATGAGTAAGGACTTTGGAAGACAAAAAATATTGAAGAGAAGAATGGTCTGTCAAGACTTCAAAAGAATGAGAAAGAGAAAGAAGAAAAGATCTCCAGTGCTTGAGATCCCAGACTATGCCAAGGAGTTCCTTTTCATAAATTTCATAGCTGATCGCAGCTGGGAGAAGCTTAAAGCTATCAAATTCAATAGGATTCTTTCTTCATTCATTCACCTTACTCAGTACAGAACCCAAGGAATAATCAGAAGCATCAATCTCTACAATAGGTTTTATAGAAGGATTGAAATGAGACAGGATAGTAAAAGTGATGAAAGCTTCTTTGAGTATTTGAAACTAAATAAGAGCTTCCTCATTGAAGATAACAAAAGAGTCTTTTTTCAGAAGGGAAGTAAGAGAAGTGATTCTTTTGAAATAGTTTCTAATGAAACAACAATAGAAATTGGCAAATCCAAGGAAGGATTTAAGAGCCTTGAGGTTCTTGGGCTGAGGCCAATTGAGGATTTGTTGACCTTTTTAAGAATCCATCTTGAGGCCATCACTTGAAACTACATATCCCAAGTACTCCACACTTGAGTCATGGAATACACACTTTGAGGCTTTATCAAACAGATTATGGTCCCTCAGTCTTTGGAGGACAGAGCCCACATTTTTGACATGTTCCTCCTCAGAACTATAAGATACCAAAATCTCATCTAAGTAGACTACAAGAAGAATATTCAAGAAATCTGAAAGGATATAATTCAAATCATTTTAGAATGAAGAAAGATAATTTGTCAATCCAAATGGCATAACCAAATACTCAGAGCTACCCTATTTGGTTCTAAAGGCAGTTAGGTGCTCATCCCCCTCTTTAACTCTCAGGATATCATAAGCACCATGCAAATCTATCCTAAAGAAGGTAGTTGAACTGCTAAAGACAGTAAGAAGCTGTTTCATTGGAGAAACAGGATACCTGGTCGTCCTAGTAACAGAATTGATTTTTCAGTATTCAAAACACAAACAAAGGCCACCATCCTTTTTCTTGAAAAAAAATACAGTTTCTCCTGTTGAAGAGGAGCTTGGCCTAATGAATCCTTTCTCTACATTCTCTGAAAAGTAGTCCCACAGTGTTTCTGACTCATTGTTTGATAGAGAGTAGATAACACAAGCTGGGGTTAGATACCCCTCCAGTTTAGTATTATTATCACAGGCATAGTATGGAGGAAGTTTCTCTGCTTTCACCTTGGAGAGTAAATCCAAATATTGGTGATAAGCAGGAGGTACTACCTTAAGCACAGTTTCAATTTCTTCTGGCTCTTTCTTGTCATCCCACTTTTCCTTCAGGAAGTCATGAAAGGATAAAGGAGGAAGGTCCATATCCCCTTGAAAGAGATGAAGTGAAGATATAGCAACATCTCCTATCTCTTTATGGAAGTAATGACTGAGTGGGAATGATGGGAGGAATATGGACCAAAGAAGGAAGGGAAGGTGTCTTAAATTCACCAGCCAGAGAAACACTGTTTACAAAAGTGGCCAAGTAATTACTAGTAGAAGGAATAATACCACTAGACTCTTTATTACTATAATCATAGGTTATCAATCCATCTTTCCAATCAATAATGGGATTAAAATGGTAAAGTAAATCATAGCCCCATATGAGGTCTTCTCCCTTGGGGGAATCTATTATGAAAATGTCTTATTCAAATCTTGGAAAGGAAGGAAATTCAAAAACACATTTTTTATGATGGGTGATAAGCAAGTAAGTGGATTCATTGGAATCCGAAATGAAAATAGGGATGTTTTCAGGGTGCTCTTACATATTCAATGAGTACTTGAGAACAAAATTCTTTGCAATAAAATAGTTTGTAGAACTATAATCACTTACAATACTATAGGAAATATCAAAGACAGAATAAAAAAGGAAATTCAAGGATTTCTTGAAACTATCATTCAGAATGAACAATTGTGCTCTTGAAGGCTATCAAAATTTCCAGGGTAAGAATCCAATTGATCCAATAGCCTTGATGCCAAGCCTCTTTGGTAGAAATCAATAGAAGCCCTTTCCCCCCAATCTCCAATTCTCTGAATTAAGCTTCTGAGATCCTCTATGTACAAGGAGACATGACTACTTTCTTTTATCCTGATATTTTCCAACTCTTGTTCAGCTTTCCTGATTTCATTGGGGTCACCAAAAAGAGTGAACAAGCGGGTTTCAAACAACTTCCAACTATTGAGGAGATAAGCTGGGTCTTCATTTGAGATATTTGAGAGGTAAGGTTCAATTCATTTTTCAGTCCTACCAGTGAGAAAAACAGTTTAGTACAGAAACTTCTTCCTTTCAGAGAGGAAGGTGGCTGAGTAATTATGGAAAATCAATCGACATGATTGAATAAACTCTCTCAATTTATGAGCTTGAATACCATTAGAAGAATTGGGTGCCTTCATGGATAGAGTCTTGAATTTTGGGGCTCTTAAATTTTCCCTGGGAGAAACTTCTTGAGTGAGTTGTCCCATTAATTGAATCATTTTCTCCATCATCTTGAGAAAAAAAATTCAGCTTGAGAGACAAGAGGACAATTTTAAAGGGCTATATTTGGGGTTTAAGGAGCTTCAGGGTCACCTTCCAAGGCGGATTCCATTTCAGTCTCTCTTAAAGACTCCTCCCCCTCTTTATCTTCAGCTTCTTCCAATCTGCTCCTAGGCCCTTGAGAAACGCCAGGGTAGCCACCCAATAGACCATAGAATGATATTCATCCTCTAGACTTCACACCTCCTCTTCTGGAGGGTGGTACTCTGTCCAAATTTCAACTCAGTTTATGAACTGATGGTGTGAAGTCAAAAGGAGCCTTTGCTGTAGGAGTGAGAATGGCTTGATTTATTTGGGATCTTGTATTCTTGGCTTGGAGACTATGCTTAACATGTATTATTGAAGAATAAGAAAATAAAACTTAATGATACTTTGAGAACAATAATAAGGCTTGACCATTCAAATAAAATGAGAATATTGATAAAAGTTGAGGAATCAATCAACAGTATTGAGGTGAAGTAAATGTGAAAATTTTGAGGAATTAAAATGAAAAAGTCAAAATCTTAGAAATGGAACAAGCTTCTTGAAGAATATCAAATCAATAAATCAATACAGTCAATTTTCAATTAAATTTAAAATCAATGTCAATAAGTGTGGAAGAATGGAATAAATCAATAAATCAATCAACAAATTTCTTAAAAATCAAAATCAGTTTCTTGAGGAATTCAATCAATCAATCAATATCTTCAGGAATCAATTCAATATCTTGTTGAGCCAAAGAAAGTCAGTCAGTCGCAAAGCAATTCTTGAAGATTAAATCAGTTATCTTGAGGAATCGAAATCAAGCTAATAAATCCAATCAAATAGAATCCTGAAGAGTGCATTGATTTTCCTGATAAATCTAAATCAACTAACCAATAATTCTTGAGGAATCCAAAATAAATAAATAATCAACCTGAATCCAATAAAATTCTTGAATTTCTCAATCATTTATCAAAATAAATTCCAATCAATTAACGCCTGATAACACCTGAATTTAAACAGAAAAATAAAATTGAGATCTCATTGATAATTAACAATAAAGTGAAATGGTCAGAAAAATTTAATAAATTAGAAATGGGATCAATTTTCATATGAACAAGATGAATGAGATGAAAATTGAAGAGAAATAATAAAATCATGAAAATCATAAATCATAAAGAGATTTTAATTTATTAATGGGGGAAATGAATATAAATGAATTAAAATAAAGAAAAGTTTTTATTTATTTCATATAATGTCACAGGGGCTCTTCCAAGTGAAGAGGGCTGGCGCTCAGTAAACTGGCATTCACTTATGGTGGGCTTCAGATGGAGTAATAGTGAATACACTTAAGAGTACAATAAAGAATGATATTTCTGATAAAGGAGTTATAAGAAAAGAAGAAACAACAAGTAGTAAGAGTAAGAAGCAAAAGAGAAAACCACAAACAATTCTAAGTCCACTGTTTCAACCTGTCAGAAAGAGAGAGAAGGGTTAATAAGGATATGGCCACCATAACTCTACTAAAAAGGTGAGGAAATGCAAAGACCAACTTGAACCCAATGAATATAATATTTCAAAATAAAGAATAAGAATATTTATTAAATAAGAAATCAAATATATTAATTAAATGGGGAAAATTCCCCAGGGGGAGGAAGAGGGGCTGGTATATGTGAGAATCCACCAGTCCTGATCCAAAGAATGAATTTTCTTCAGAGGAATATTGATTTGAATTGATTTTGATAATAAAGCCCCTGTTGGGATGTACATATTCTTCACAAGAGGTGTGGTGGATTTTAGTGATAATACAGCTTCAGACTTGTGAATTATAAACTGTATCTGATGAATCCAGCCTGTAAAAGGGTTGACAGGATGTATTGGTGAACCAACCTGTATGAATGTGTCTGAAAAGATACTTTCTGAAACTTATTACTGTTACACATACTGGATTTCTGGTTTGATGCACTTTGGTGGGGCTATTATTGAATACCTCTACCCCTGGGTAGTGGCTGTGACATTTTAATAGCAACAAATATTGAGACTCTGGGTTCAACCTAGTTCCAAAAATGAGCCCAAGCTTATATTTTTCTGGGTCCATGCCACTTACAAAATGCAATTCCTTCTCTCAGGTGTAGCACATTTGCTTATTGTGTATATTGCCTCAACTCCATAACATAAATAATCCTCTAGATATCTTGGATTAAAGAAGAACAGAAATACTATACACTCCATACTAGGTACAAGAATATGCTTAAAAGTAATGTAGATTTTTTGAATATTCAATATGAATAAACATTTATAAAGCTATATGAGTGATTCAATTACTCTTACAACATCATTTGTTACATTTCTTTACATAAAGGAAACACTTAAATATAAGCTAACATAGCATTAAATTACTCAATTACCACTTGAACTCCCATAACCAAACATTGCAGTTATCATTTACTAATTAAATTTTACATGAAAAATTATCAACTAAGTACAGCTCAAGACTTTGCAGAAGAGAAATGAGGTTACTAGATATAAGAATACAGTTTTAAAAAATGTTTCAATCAACCAGAAATATTGTTCAATATCTGTATCAAATGTCACAATTTATAGCTTTTCCACTAGCAAAAAATATCTCAATACTGTGCACTGAAAATGATAAAGTTAAGAATGGTGAAATAAAACCAATTTATTGTGCAATATCTTTATTATATGAAACCATTTCAAATTTAACCACAAGCAAAATTCTCTCAAGGCTGTGCATAATAGGAATAAATTTTGATTCAAAGATCAGTATAATTCAGAAAATATGGTGCAATACACTGGATATATGGTGCAATATCCTGATCAAATGACACCCTTCCAAATTTAACCACTAGCAAAAATATCTCAAGGCTTTGCACTGATTATAATAAAGTTCAGAATGGTGAAATATCTTTTTCAAATGACACCATTTCTAATTTACCTACCACCAAAAATGTCTCAAGGTGGAGTTTTTCTAAGTCCCTTGTTTTTGGGAGGCTCTATGGAGGGCCTAAAAGGTATAAATAAAGGGCCCCTTTCCCTTTTTTACCCCATTCTTCTTATTCATAAATTAATCTTGAGGATCAATCCATCCCTTATCTAGTAGGATAATATAGTATTAAATTGAAAAGATGAGCAGCAAGGCTCAGTATATTATGTTATTATTCTTGATTAATTGATTAAAGAGATTTATAATATTAATAAGACATTTTGAGATTTCTTAATAGTCTTACCACTATAGTAGTAGTGCTTAATTAGTGATCTTATCAAATTTATCAATAACCTAATTTATAAAAAGGATATATCATCTTACCGTTATAGATATATTGAATCATTTTTAAATTCATCCTGATAGTATAATATTACTATTATATTATCTATATCTTACCCTTATATAAACTAGAGCCACCCTTCAAAAATGTTTTTACCCTTAGATTATTATATTTATATTGATATTATTATTAAACCACCTTTAAAAGTCTGAATTATCTATAAAGATTACTATTAATATCAATAGTTCTCTTGAAAAGCATTTTTTTCAAATATCTCAAGTATTGAAAGGATTAATTATCAAAAAAATTAATTCAAAAGAATCATATAATTAAGAAAAATCTAAGCAAACCTCAATTATTATTAAACAAATATTAACTATTACTATCAGTATACTAGTGATCCTTTATTTACAGAATGATGGAGAGTGTTGAAGAAAATTCTCCAATTTCAATACCACAAAACTAAACAATTTATTTGTAATCTCATCAAGAGTTTATGCTTCTCAGTATATTTAGAGGGGCAGCTGATACACCTTAGCACCCATGGTTATTGGCTAATTCCAAGATTCAAAACAGACTTGCTAATAATCTACCCCTCAAGGTACTTCCTATTATTTAGCCCACACCAGTTATCCCTGCTGGTTAAATCCAGTATTAAAAGTGGAAAAATATATTCCCCAGAGTACTTCTTGGTACAGGATTGGGTATGGTGAAAAGGCTCTGTTATTCCTATGAGGGGCGGGCTGAGTTTCAATTCTTTAATAATTGTCTTTTTCTGTTTTTGATATTTTCCTGAAATCTTATGCAGCAAATTTGCACTTTTTGAGGAACAAAATTTAAGCCTATAAAAGAATTTCACCTTTTTCACACCTTTTCCTTTTATAAGTATCTCAAACATTGTTAAATCAATAAAATTAATATTCATAACACCACTTTTTTGCTTGATTTACACTCTTGAGCTACATTAAGAAGTAATCATTGTTGTTTTTTGTGGATCTCTTCGAGCCTTTTATGGCTGAACCACCCCATGAGTGGATTCAAGCATCTCTTACCACTTTTTGTTTTGCTGAGTTTCTTTCAAATCTGCTCTGGTAGGTTGTGGGAATGGTTTCTGTTTAAACTTCCTCTTTTTTATTCACTATTTTTTATATTTATTCATTTTGTTTTCTTTTCAATTTATTCCGATTGAAGCTTCTCTTGAAGAATTTATTTTTTAACCTTTCAGATATCTTGTGGAGGTTTTTTTGGACAAATTCATACATTTCTAAAACAATCAATTTTCATAATACCATTCTTTTTCATACTAATGAGATTTAAAATTATAATTCAGGTGTGTTTTTGTTTTGAATCTCTTGAGACTAGTATCTCTCAATAAATCTACCTTAAACACATTTTGAGGATAGGAAAATCACTTTATTGTCAATCAAAACTTCATTTCTACACCTTACAGCTTGTAGGATAGTAAAAGGACTAGTGGTCTCCTAACACAGTCATTTTTTTCCAAGGTTAAAAAAGGGGCTTCAAAACTTTCTAACCTTATTAGAACATCAAATATATATTTATACCCATTTCATGGTCATAAAATTGCTATTTTTAGTTATGTAATCTGGTTTTGGGTGTGTCAAATGCTCCATAGACTCACAATAAGTGAAAATAGATCTTTCAGCTTTATAGTTAGTGGTAGTATTTCCATCTCTTCTGTTATGTGGGTTATGAAAATACCCTCAAAGCCTTCAAATGTATATAAAAGGATTTTTTGGGAATAACTTAAATATTTCTTAACAGAATCACGTTTTGAATACTCCTATGAGTTAAACCTGTAGATAAAAATTATAAATATTCTATTATCATTGAGATAATTATTTTTATAGCTTTGGTAGTGATTTAGATCTTCTAATGAGCATCTTATCAATGAATCCAGGGCTTTCAGAATACTTGTTTCCATTATTCTCTAGTAGTAGATAAATTCATTGAAATATTTCATATGTGTTACACTCATAGTTTTGGTTTCATTAAAGCTTTTGTAAAATAATATTCAGCTATTCCATGGATTCATCCTAAAGGCTTTTGATTTGTTTATCAAAATTTTTTTCATCATAAATTTTTTTATTATCATTGAAAATCATAAAATACAATTGATCTTTCCATCTCTGAATTAAGCTCAAATATCATCTTATTTTATTTACTTCTCAAACAGCAAGAAATTCCTGAAATACATTTCTTTTTGAATACATTTGTGGAATTATATAAATTGAAGAGGTCACAAAGAGGTAATTTTAATTAATGAAATTGGCTCAATTATTCTGATCTCAAATTACACTCTGATCAATGCAAAAAGCTGTAGTAATTAATTTACATAAACTGTAAGATTCTGTAATTGAATCCATCTTGAGAAAGATTTATCTTCATTTTTCTGAAAATATTTGATAAGAAGTAAATTTTCTCTTGGACCTTTTTTTGGTCTTTTAGATTTTTTCAAGATCTTAAAAGTGTTGCATCTTATCTCCCCCACCATTGTGATATATATTTACATAATAAGGCGCTATCTATAGCTCTTTCATGCAGAAGTATTTATATCATTCAGAGTATTTATAGGCTCTACTTTAAAGTATGTAGTTTCTCATAGATATATGCCAACTGCCTTACCCATGAAAGCTCAATTTTTCACAAAAGGGAATTGAATTTTAAGACCTATTATTTTCAATCTCATTTATTATTACAGGAAGTTGCTTTATTGAGTCTTTTTATTTTAATGGTATATATTTTAAATTTCTCATATGGAATTCCTGAAGTTATTTGTTTTATCTTGCTTCAATTTAATTTGGGGATATAATGGGCTGACGAATAGTTCTGATTGAATTAGTAGGGCTTTTTTGTGATCTAAACTCAAAAATAGTAATATAAAGTGATGATATTCATCTTTAATACAGATTTCTTAAGCCTATCTTGAATATAAAATATATTTTGAAATTATTGGATCTATAATATTTCAATTCACCAAAAATAATCACAGATTTCTGAGAAAGTATATTTGAAACCTTAAAACCTCATGAGCAAAAAATCTGGAGGAAGTATTCAGAGATTTCTGGGGAACTTTCTCATAAATTGTTCAAAACTCATTTCAAAAATTTGCTTTCATATAGGTTATTTATTAACATCTGCTCAAAAAATGACTTAAATTGAGGCTCAAAAATTAAAACAAAAAATATAAAAATTTGATTTATTTCAATTCAAAATAAAAAAAGGTATTTATGTTTTTTCTTTCTTTATTAACTTTATTTTTTTTTGTTTTTTTTTGGCTTTTGAAATACGTATGTTAAGATATATTATTATTGATCCTTTTTTGTTTGTAAATAAAATTCTTTATTTCAAAATGATCATAATTATAATAGGGAATTTTAAAAATCAGAAGATTTTTGGTGAAACATGTAAGCCCTTACTTGTTTTTACTGGAACCTTATGTGGTTTTGGCCATGAATTGGTAGTCTATGTAAAAAAATTCCCTTTTCCTCTTTCCAATTAAAAAAAACAAAGCCTGTATTTAGTGTAGGATTCTCACAAAATGCCACAACAAACATTTATTTATAGGAAGAATGTTCTTCCAAAATATTCTCCTCCGCCAAATACACTTTTTTTGCAAAAAAAGCCTTCTTCTGAAAACATTTTCCCTCTTTTTTGTACTTCACCAATAGCCAAAAATACCATATTTCTTACATTATTAATCACAAATAATCTTTTATCAAACCCCCCTTACCTTAAACCAATTTATTCATAATTTTCCATTTTTATTTTCAATTTTTTCTTTTTCAATTTTTCCACCTCTTTCCATAAACTTCATTTTACCCCTATTTCCTTTTTTTAATATTCTGCCACTTCTTTCCCTATAGTAGTCTCAAACCCCCCATTGAGGGTAAATTTTAGACCCTTGAGCTTCTTTCACAGCATGTTGATAGGAATTCCAGAGCAGAGGGGTATTATGTGTCCACCTTGATGTAAAATATGACCCAAAATCAAATTAAAATTATTCCTGATAGGTATAGAACTTTTAGCTCCCACAGAACCTCATCCAATAAGGTCACCTCAAGAAACTAAGACTTTCATTTTAGACTCTATTTCATTAAATATGCAAGGAGTATCAGTTTTAATTGCAAAGCTAAAATGCTGAACACAGTTATTATTCCACTTAAAATATCATTTCTCATCCTGATTTCAGAAAATTGAATAAGGAAAAACATCTCAAATTTCTCAGATGTCTGAATCACTCCTCATTCCAAGGAAAACTCATTCCAAATAGTTCATCCAGAGGGAGCCTTACATTCCTTTGATACTTAAAGACATTAATAACAAAGTCAAGAAGATAAAAAAACTAAAAGCTTCCAGGAAGAAGACCCATTTATTCTCTTAATTACACCCTTAAGAAAGAATAATTTGTGTGGTATTCTTAAAAGGATCCCAAATTACACGTCATCTCATTTCTCTTAGCTAACTCAGTTCCTATTAAACTCTCTCAAATCCTTCCTCATTTGCTTCTCATTTATCTTATCTATAGAAAAAACAAGTACAAAATTCCCCTTTTCTATATTGGAGGATTAAGCTCAAAAAATAAAGAACTTTTGGGGTTTTTGCTTGGTGAAATATTAAACCCAATCCTTCCATGCCATTTCCATTGAGTCAATATATTCAAATATCTCCCTCAAGAAATAAATTTTTTCCCCTGCAGTTATTTTTATTATTGTCAATTTTGTGTTTAATAATTATTTTAAGAAACTCTTTTCAGACTCAAACGTCACTCTATGTATGTTGCACACTGATAAATATTTATCTTCCCATTTTGAGAGAGAAATCATCTATGGGACTAATTCTCAAAGCTGCATGAGCTCTTTTAATCAGAAACTCACTTTCAATTTTCAGTATTATTAAAATAAATGTGGTTATCAATGACTTTTGATTTTATTCCTCAGGGTATTTACTCTTCAAATGAAAATTATTTCAAAAAAAACTGGAAGAAGCTTCAAAATAAAAGTGAAAATTCTGAATTAGATTAATATTTGGAAAAAAAACTGAATTCCTCTAAAGGAGTATCTACCATTGTAATGTGGCCACTTGTTCCACCTCAAGAGTTAAACGTACCCATGCAATGGTTAAACTTTGGCTTAAAAAGTCAGCTGGAACTCTCCTGGAGGTTTCTAGAGCCTTTTCAATTGCTTTCAAGAAGCAATTTTTTTGAAATTATCAACAGAATCTACAAAGGAACAATAGTTAATTTCAAAAATTCACCTCTTCACATTTGTGAACCTTGTGGAAAGGTCTCTCCTTATTCCCTTCAGCTGACCTTTAAAAATTCCAAAACAAAACATCCCCCAAATTGAAAATACACTCATAAATACAGTAATTCTCAAGTATTTCCTTGGAAGACTAAGATTCAAAAGTAACTTTTCAAGCACCACCAGGATTCATTTCACATACTTAAATTCAAAGTTTCATTTTTATATAAATTGGAGGCTTTTTGATGATTAATTTAATAGCTATTTTGTAAGCTTATCTTGTTTTATTTGCAATCTTCTTCCCAGAATGACTATCAAGGAGATTATTATCATTCTTATAAATAAATGAATAATTATTTCAAGTGAACACTTGAAGATATTTTAAAATACCTTTGTCAAAGGCCAATGGCAGACATTACCACAATCCCTCAACATTTTTAATATTCTTCCAACTGAAAAAGACTCATTTTATCAAACTCTAATCAGTAAAAAGGACCCATGTTTCTATAAAGACCATCTCTAATTTAAAAAATAACGGTGGAATACCTCAAGGTGAAAAAATGGAAAAAGATATCCCTCAATGTTTGATATAATTGGAATCTAATCCAAGAGAAGAGGAATACCCCATCTCAAAATTCTATAACAAAAACTTCAAGATAACGGTAAATTTCTCCCCTTAAAATTATGAAATTGAGCTCATCTGGATTCTTTGGAGCGTTAGAAAAATTATTATCAAAATCCATATGCTAATCAGCTTCACTACCCTCAGAGGAGGATTTAAATGACTAAGAAAATTTGGGAGTCATCCTAAAAATTTACAGAAGGTTCGCCAAGGAAAGAATAACCTTATAAAGAGAGTCCCACCAGCCTTTCAACATTTTCAATATTTTATAAAAAAAAAATTGAAATCTGGTAATTTACAAATAGATAATCACACAATTCATGAATGCTCCACAATTCGTGTGGGTTTTCCGTTATTCTTAATGAATTTTTTCTTGGTTATTTCAAGGTATATTTTTCTTTCAAATTCATTTTATTAGGTAACTGGTTCAGAAGAATCCCCAAAATCAATTTTAAAATACATTTTGAAGCAAATCAATGTCCCGGGTGAGGAAATATGTGTCCATATAGAAACATATAATTACATTTACAAGACACAAGAAAAATGGGCTGATTTCATTAGTGACTTTGTTGGATAAATTCAAAAAAGAACTTCATGAATCCAGTAATACACTTTTACCATTTTTAAGATATGATTACGACATACATGAGATTTAGGAAGCTGTTGGCCCAACTCTAAAGAGAAATTTAATGTCCATACCTGATATTGGATATTGTAATATTTTACTATAAAAGAATAATTAAATTCATATTTGACTTGAATATTGTATTATTTCTGTTCTTATTCTCGGAGCGACTCTAAGAGTATTGATTATTAATATCACAAGGATAATTATTCTATATCTATAAAATTATAATAAAGATAAATTTAAATGAAGATAATACAAATATATACATGTATAATCAATAATAATATTACTAATATTTTTTATTATTAACTATAATTGTTTTTTATTACCAATATTGAGGAAGTGAGACTAAAATTATTCTACTAGAAGTAATTTTATGTAAAGATTTTTTTTATAACAAATGAAGAATTATAAAAATATTTTTTAAAAAATATAAAATGATATGGTAAATATTCAATAATATATGAAAAATACCTACTGTTTTATAAAGAACTATTATTAATTCAAAGTTAGTACAATATACTATATATCTTTCATTTGCTTTGAAAAGTAATATATCTCTCACATTTTATCATTATTAGCTTACTCACTGAGTAATTATATCATATTATTTCTATGTTGAATTCTGGGGATTTTCACAAATTTGTAGGGTGTTTTTAGACCAAATACGGTCCTCCAAGGTGGAAAATAATAATACTATTGATTCAAATTCTCAAAATAAGCCTAAATACTATGATTCAAAGTATTATAATTTTCTAAAACTAAATTCAGCTTTATGAAATAATTTAGTTTCCATTTCCAAGAATAAAGAAGGCAAAAAAAAATTTAATTATTGAACGAGCTTAGTAATTAATGCTTATTAAGAGTTATCATGACCTATAATATATTAAATAATTTCTTGAGAGCTATAAAAATGTTTATCAAGAGCCGATGATATTTTGAAATACTTCCTTATTTTACACAATAAGAAAGTATTTTTAAGTTTAAGCCCAAATTTCCCCAAACTTACAAAACTTATATCTATCAATAGAAACTTACTATTTTGAAATTTTGAGGTATTGGAATTAGTAGATAAATAATCTTTACTAATGAGTTAATTCTGAGTTTAATTCCACTACAGCATGAAAAGAGTCCATTTTCACCATAAGTAAACCCTCTTGACTCTTCTGTTAATGGAATCAATAATTTGAAAGACTAAGACATAGTGGGAAATCCCTCTAAAGTTCAATTCTTATAGAAATGGATGAGTAAACATAAAAATTCACTTATAGGGAATTTGTGAGTTTTTGACCCAAATTTTCACTTTCATAGTATGCTAAAGCTCAAATATTCAATTATACTTGAATAAGCTTAAATAATCTTTTGATATTGGATTGTTTTATGAGTTTTTGATATCAAATCAAATCTACTCTATGCAGATCCAAAAAGTTGGGTATCCTGATGCTTTTGCCAAAATCCCTTTTTCCCACCATTTTTTGAGATATTATTACTTTTTTATTTAGTTGAATACATACCATAGTTCTTTCTTCTTAGTGTGGAAAATAGACCTACAATATTTACCACATTTATGGTAAATCCATGGCCGCCTTCAAAACTAAACACTAATCCTCAATTTTGACCTCTTTTTGGTAAGTTAAATTACATTTAGTGTAGCTTTATTTTAATTTAAATTCAATGAAGATTTATTAATATAATTATTATTACAGATTCTCAAATTTATACCAAAATACTATTTTGGCCTACAAAGGCCAAAATATTGAGTTTATGGCAAAATACCTTGAGGTATGACCCTAGGTAAAATTGGATTTATAATAAAATGGCACAATATAATGATTCCTTTCATTTTCTACTCAAAGAATTACCCAAATATTTGTAAATTCAACTAAATATTGTCTTCATCATATTTCTGAGTGAGAATAACTTCTGGTGAGAATATTTGTGAATAAAAATATTCCTCAGTTCTAACAGGGATCCAATTGCAATTAATTATTAAATAATATTATTTTTATTCCAAAGTCCAATATTTCTCCTATTCAACTTATTTATTTCTTCCTACTTACTATCCATTCCTTTTGATCTGAGTTTTGGATATCTTCTCTCATTCCTTCTCTTAGATATAACCATTTGCAAATATTTTCCTTTCCCCTAATTACTGTGAAGCATAAATTTTATTCTCAACTAAAAGCACTGGGGTGGGAAGAAAAAATCTAATAAAAAGATATTTTTATAGTTTCCTAACTTTCCTCCTCCTTGTCATTAAATCCTAGTTTCTTAAGAGGTTAACTTTAATTAAAATAATTTTTTCTTTAAAATCTGTATCCCCCTTCTCAGTATTTTTAATCATGGAACTCCCCTCAAGTCTATCTTTTCATCATTTTTAACCCAAAATATGGATCTTTTGGAATCTAATATAGTCATATTCCGAACATGCAAAGTATCCATTGAGATAAACCATTTTTGAGAATGCAATTATCCCTCCAAAGAATATTCAAAATAAGGGGTTCTGCTATATATTTATGAATAATATCTCTTTTATTTTAAAAAAAAAATCATAAAAATTCACAAGCTCAAACTTCTTTTTAATTAATTTTTGAGATTATCTGCAATTTTTTTCCAAATTTTTCAAATGAGATAAACTTTCAGAAAGAATTAAAATAGTGAAAAAAATTGGTATTATTTTATACCAATAAATATACAAATATATTAAAAACATGATCCAAAATCTCCAAAAATCTTATTTTGGGGAGTTTTTTTCCACAAGAAAAGGGGTATGGGCCCTTTCTTGTGTTTACTGATTCCCAAAACCAATAAAAATTAGGTTAAAACTATATTCATTCTCATCTTGCAGTTAAAATCAATAAGTGTATTAAAATATGAGTCACTGAATGAAATTTATTCATTATTTTTTTGTTGTAGGTTATATAAGCCTTCAAGTATATTTTACATACCTAAATAGGCCCCAAATAGCTTTAAATTTTACTTTTTATATAAAAAAGCCATAATTCATGTACATATTCAAAATTCATAATTTTTCTTGAAGAAAGATATTAATAGCCTTTTCTGTAGTGATCAAAACCCGGGATTTAGGACCATATTTTAGTTCCACATAAAAATTAACCTATGATAACTCCATAAGCTATATAAACTTAAATTTAATCTACAAAGTTTTAATAAGGAAAATATTGAAACACCTCCTGAGCAATACCACATTAAATATTTGTTTAATTTTTTTGTTTTTCATTTTCATGCAAAAATAATGGGAATCTCGAAATTCCCACATTACATATACATTCAAAGCTGTATTATTAATTCTTTTAGCACTTGAGATTACTTTATTTTTACATAAATCTTTTTCAAACCCATGGTGGATATCATTATTGAAGCCTGAATTACTATGTTTGACATGAAAATAACTAAGGGGGGCAAGAAACATAAAAGAGAAGTAGGGCACCCAATTTCTGAGTCCTCTTAATTGTATTCAGTCCCATATCTTTCATAAATAGCTTCTAATTACTTAATTGTGTCACCAAGACCTTTTTGGAACCCTCTTACTAAGGCTAAGTCACATTAGATCATCATAAAATAACAAATAAGCTGTTATCTTTGCTTTCCCAGGAGGTAATTAGCAATTCTGACTCCTTTAATCATCACCATTATTAATTATTTTCCATTTATAATCTCAAAAAATAGTAATTAAATCCCCCTTGAAACTATTATCCATGTAATTAACTCATGGAAACTCGCTGCCTTTGCACTATTTACTTGCACTACATAGAAATTGGGGTAAAAATTTCAGAATTCATCAAAAATATAAATCTTGCTCAATATTCATAATACTTTCAAGACCAATGGAAAAAATTTCAATGAAAACTAAAGCCAAATATAATTTATAATTCATGATTCAAATTTAAAAATTTCCTTACAGTTCATTTTTTTGATGATTACACATGATATACTGAATCTTCAAAAATTGCAATAAAATACAAACTGTAATGAAATATACAATAATATTTCTAGCTTTGAGAAAAAAAATTCTATCTTTAAATAGAAAAATATTTACTCACATAATCTTATTATTTCTCAACCATAAATGGTTTGGTAGCCATGTAAATTCACTTAATTAGGTATTTATCATAATTTTACATAACAACAAGTGATTTAGATTTAATAATTAATATAAAGAGTGGTATTTGGTTTTTCAGTTATTAAAATTAAATTCCTCTTTAATTTCTTTAAGACTTAAAAGAAGCCTACAATCTTTTTTTTCCAATATTAATTATTATCATTTAGTTAAATAATTAAATATTTGATACAATAAGTAATTACTAGCTGTTAATCATTCTGAAGTATTTTCTTTCTTTTAAAATAAAAAAAAAGAATTAAAATTAGATAATATTAATATTTAAAATCTTATCTTAATTGAATTGTTTTATTACTGCTTTATATCAGCTTTTTACTTTCTCAATCAATAAATAATCCATCAAATAATCATTCCAAATCTTTTCAATATCTGTTTAGGATAGCAGTTAATGACTTATTAAATCTTTAAATTACATTTTCTTTCTTAAATTTTTATTTTTCTTTGAAAATCTATGATGATTAATATCGAAAAAAAAAATAATTCAAAGTTTTCTTATTAAATCTCCTTGTAATTGATTTTAGTAAAAGAATTACTTCTTGATGTTATAATAACTAATATCTTATAGAAATTAAAAGAAATAATTGAGAAAGTATGTATTCATCTTTGCTTATTCAAAAAAGTATTCTATTATAATTCATAAGAAAAATCATAGTAATATAGACCAATCATAATATCACTTAGAGCTTGATAAACAAATATTATATTTTGTTTCACTCCTTTTTCAAATTCAAATTTACTTTATTTAATTTTAAATTTATTTTAATATTTTATTAAAATCAAGATTTAATAAAAAAAATATAATTGATTCTATATTTGAATTAAGAAAATATATTTCATTAAATAAAATAAATGAAAAAAGGGTTCTGGTAAACACACATAATCTTATATTGAAAACATGTAAGCCCTTACATTTTTCACCATAAAATTATGTCTTTTTACCAATTTATGGCCAGAACATGTAAGTGGCCTATGTGTTTATAAGAATTCCTCAGGCTTAGTTTTGAGAATTTTTACAGTTTTTTTTTCATATTTTTTCTGACATGGGATATGAAGATCCCCAATTTTTTTCAGTTTTTTTTTCCCAATTGCTCCATTTTTGGCTAATGTGGCAAAATGGACTTTTTTAGAAAAAAATCATTAAAAATAATCCCACTTATTAATTTTCTTCATTATTTTTAAAATAAAGGGTTCAATATTGGAAATCAGAAACTAGAAGCCCATAATTTTGGGGATTTTTTGGTGGGACAAGTGAAGGCCCAAAAAGTCCTTTTTCCATGTTTTTTTGTTCATGTTTGTAAGTAAATTTAGAATTCCATTTATGAAATAAATTTAATTAAAAATATAACTTATGGCATTAGTGGAAGTTAAAATTCCAATTATGGAATCTACATTTCTATTTATGGCATTAGAGGTGCCATAATAATGCTATAAATGGCATCAAAAGTGCCATAACAAGGCCATAAATGGCATTAACAGTAACATTTATACCATTTATGGAATTATTTACAGCGCCACAAATGGAATCAAAAAAAGTATTACAATGACATTTATGCCATTAAAAAAAGAATAACAATTCCATTTATGGTATTATCAATGCCATAAATAGCTACATTTCAATTAAAAAAACCACTTATGTGTTTTTACCAATTTATGGTAAAAACATGTAAGGCCTTAAATGGGCTTACCAACACCCAAAAAAAAATAATATAAATGAGGTTCAATTTTTATATTTCATTTCAATTATTTTAAATATTATTCTATCTTAATTAGTCAATTTAATAATATTTCAAATTCTTCATTATTAAAATTCAATTACTTTAATATTTTTGATCTTAAGATTATATATCTTAAATCCTTTATTTATTTATTTATTTATTTATTGTTGTTTTAATTTAGAATTACTATCTTTTTTTTTGGTTTTAAATTAATTCCTTAAATTATTTAGGGAAAAGATTAAATATACAACAAGAAAAAAAATTTAATGACTAAAAAATGTATATATACATATATATTTGCTTTGTTTTTGTGTAATTTGAGTCTAAAATTGATTTATATATTTAAGAATTTTATAAAAAAAACTCTTCTAGCTTTTTCTTATAATTAAAAATATATTTTAATATAATTTTATTTAGAATATTTCAATCCACCCCCCCCCCTCAAAAAAAACTGTACAAATTCCTATATAGATATATATGATTTAATCAAAGCCTTGAAAATTTATTAGAAACAGATTAATATAAGTATCATTAAAAGATTCTTTTGGTGAATTTTCATCATATCTATTTTCAAAAAAAAGAATATATATATATATATATATATATATATATATATATATATAGTAGTATCTTAGTATGATTATTAAAAATCAGTTAGATTTTTTTACGGTTATGAAAATGAAAATAAAAACTGAAATTAAATTTAATCTTTAACTAACTAGAAAAAAAAAAAAAAAAAAAAAACAAAGGTTGATTTTTAATATTTTTTTTTATAATTAATGATTCATTAAATTTAATTGAATTAATATATTTTATTTTAATTTAGTTTGATTAATTTTAAATCTATATATTATTTCTTAATAAATTTTTTCTTTTTTCTGAAAAAAAATTTTTTTTCATAAACATTCAAAGTCTAAATTAGAAAAAAAAAAGTTAAGTCAAAAAAAAAGAAAATTAAAAAAAATTCATTAAAAAAGTTTTTATAAGTCATTATTATTATTATTAATTATATATTCCAATTTTTCTTTCATTTTTAAGAAAATATATATATATATATATTTGTCCTTTTTTGAAAAATTGAATTTATGATAAATAAGAATATTTTTAATCCTTAAAAAATTTCATCATTTTTCAATCTTATTAAAATTTTATTAAAAAATTTCAAATTGAAATTAAAAAAAAAAAACTTTAAAAGAAATAAGAAAAAAATAATAATTTAAATGATAATAAAAAATAAGAACTTTTTTTTTTTAATTTATTTATCATTAATCAAAAAAAGTTACTCTAAAAAAAAATAAAGATTTTTTTTTTAAGGATAGATTTTTTAAATAAAAAAAATTTAATTGAATTTAATTATTAATCTTTTTTTTTTGGATATGAAGAACGTTTTTAAATCAATTTTTAAAAAAAAAATTTTACAAATCTTAAAACAAGAAATACTTATTAACTAAAAAAGTCAACTTTATCAATTTCCATGGTATAGATATTGACTAACAACTTTTTGTTGTTTTTTTTGATGAATCAGGCTTTTATCTCTCCTTAGGAAAAGGATTTTGCCATTCCCCTTAAAGTTTTTCCCCTTTCTTTTATTTTTTTCTTTTTTTAATATTTTAAAATCTTTTCTCAAATTTCAACCTGTAGTGCTTAGCTTGGTTCTTAGAGTTAAGAAGATAACTCTCATTGCTTCAATTTCAGAAATAGGAGTTTCCTATCTCTACAGCTAGCCTTCTTCTTTAAATCTAACCTAGTTATACCTAGTTGAGGATATCCCACATTCTCACTTCCACAACTCTCTCTCTCTCTCAACACTTTTTCTATTTGACTCATTAATCATTCTCTGTCACTTTATTTCCCTTCCATTTCTTTTAAACATGTTTTCTTCTCTCTAATTTTTCTTTAATTCATATTTTTATTTCCAGTATTTTAATTATGTTCAATTAGAGACCTTTTTAGATTCATTTTGATTTACTTCTGAATTCATTATTTGATTATACTGGTTTTTTTTCCTTTAATTTACCATTTCTGAACCTTAAAAGCTTTTTCTACCAGGAAATCCTCAATGAAAATTGTAAGATTTGACTATGAAACTGATAATAATATTACCATTAATCAACAGTACAATGTCTGTTCTTATGAAATATAATAATAAAATATTATTATAACCACAATGAAATAATCAAATAATCATTTCTTTCATGTGTTAAACACTACTAGTGATTTTAACAGTGAGCAGTAGTTGTCTACAAGAATCAATTACAAGAAGACTTTAATAATAAAAACTTCTTTTATTAAAATAATAAAATTATTTTAATATATAATTATCTTTTTCGAGAATAATTATAAAGATAATTGTTGAATAAAACTAATTTTAGATAAAAACTTTAAGAATTAAAGATTAATGACTCACTTATACTCCAAAGAACTTATTGAAAGATATAAGTAGAGAAATTTGACGTATAATTGTGGATTTAAGGGATCAAAATGATTTATAGCAGGATTACAGCAATATATAGTTGGATTCTATAATCTCACGTCTTTCTGATTGATTCTGAAATAATTAAAACACTTAAGAATAGCTTAACTAATACTTACTTGTTGGTAACAATGATATAAATGGATAATAAGATGATTCTTGGAAAAAACAGCAAGAGGAGGCCTCTTTTAAGTCAATAACAGCTCACAGAGGCATTCCATGGAGAAAACTGAAAATCCAGTGAGTGAGAAAACAATAAACTTTTTTGGATTATTGATTGCATCATCTGTTGTCACGTAAGATTGTCATAATTACTTAATTGAGGTTTCTACATGACTACCAACCAAAATATGGTTAAGAATAAAAGGAGTAAAACCTGTAAATCTTCTTTTATTCCAATAAAATCATTGATTTCTCAAAGCTATCAATGTTATTGGTAATTTCATCACAGCTTGTATTTACTGTGAATTTTTGAAGATTCAGTGTTTCACGTGGAATAATCAAAAATTGACTGTAAGTAAAACTTTTAATTTTACTAGTAAAACTATGATTTTTTTGGTTTTACCATTTATAATACAGCTTTCTATTGGTCCTGAAAGTTTCAGATAGATTCATTAAGAATTGTATTTTTAATGAATTTTTGAAGTTTTTACCTCATTTCTACATAGAATTGCAAATATCAGTGTTTAGCTGGTTGCTATGAGGTAAATCAATGGATACAAGTCCAAAAAGGGTTTAATTAATCTTTTAGGCTCTATCCATGCGAAGTAATTAAGAATTGACATAGTTACAGCAGTCTAAGTAGCTCTTTACCTCCTTGACACATCAAAATAGCAGGTTATTTGCTATTTTCTTAAGATTTACTGTAGTTGTAACATGGTAACCAAGTTCCCAAAGTGTTTTGGTTTACTAATTGGTCCAAGATCAGCCATGGATCCAAGCTTTGGAGCTGTCCACGCCTCTGAGGCCTCAGAAGTTGGGTACCCTGGCTCTCTTTGATGTGTTTTGTTCCCCTTGCCTATTTTTCATGTCAAAATAGAAATTTAAGCTTTCAGTGAGATATCCACTATGGGTGTACCAAAAGTCCATGTAAGAATACCATAATATTAAGTGTGTAAAACATGCATAACACTACTCTTAGTGTATATGTAACATGGGATTTCTCACATTACCATTATTTTGGCGTGAAACTAAGAAAAACAAAGATTTTCATGGATCTTTTATCTGGTATTGAAGTATTTTCCATATTACCACATCAAAGAGTTAATTTGAGCTTATTCACTCTATGGAGCTACCCTAGGTGAAATTGTGTGTAGAATCCAAATCTGGCCTTAAATCCATGGATTTACTTACTCAATAAAAAGTTATTCATCCTTTCTGAAATCAAAAATGATGAATTTTGGATATATGCATGACTTATGAGTTATGCATAATTCAGAATTTATTTTTAAGATAATTGTGGCCTATTTGGGTATGCAAAATATACCTCAAGGCTCACATTCCCTCCCACCAAAAAACAAAATTTTACTAAAATTTTATCAATGGTAAGAAGAAGAAAAAGGCCCCAAAGGGGGTTAATTTCCACTGTCCAACCACTTTACATTACTCAGATCAAGTAATTTAAAGCAAATTTTCTAGAAATATTCAGGCTTGTGGCCTTCTTTCATGTCTAAATCTTCTTAAGAGTTTATTTGAGTCAGGTATTTCTGATTCTGCCAGCCATTCATCTTCATGTACTGGATTTCTATATCTGACAAGAGCTTCTCTTTGATTTTTACCCCTAAGTCTCCTTTCTTTAATGACTTTCTTTATCTTTCTGTCTTCATTCTGTTCCACTGGTGGTACAGTTAAAGGAGTTGGGCTCCTCAAAGGAAAAAATTCTTTATCAGCTGGTTGATAAGGCTTTATCAAGCTGACTGGAAAAGTTGGGTATTTATTGTCCAATTCACCACTCAATTCCACTTGAACTGCATTGTGTCTATGTAAGGAAACAATAACAAAAGGTCCTACATAAGAATCTTTAACTCTCTTTGGGCCTTTGATATTATTAAAAGTTAAGGTTGAAACTAGAACTAAGTCCCCTACTTTGAAGTCTGGTACGTTGTGACTCTTGTCCAACTTCTGTTTTGCATAGTCAAAAGGAGCATCCATGCTTTGTTTTGCATTATGTTTCACTTTATCAAGAATTATCTTGAAGCTGGAAGCTCTAGGATGAATGTCAATCAAGTCTTTCCTCAGTGTGTCTGCTGGGAGTCTTGGATTGCATCCTTTTTTAACATAGCAGGAGTTTGACCTGTGGAAGAATGGACTTATGTCTTGTATGCCAATTCTAATGAAGGTATAAGAGTGCACCAGTCATGGGTAAAGCCATCTGAGTCTTTGAATTCTAGCCCATAAGAACAAAATCTCCTGATCATGTCTTCTAATATTTGAATCATTCTCTCTGCTAGTGCATCTGTTTGAGGGTGATATGCTGTAGAGAATGATAACTTAGTCCCAAACAATCTCTGAATATTGGTCCAAAGTGAAGATGTGAACTTGGGATCTCTGTCACTTATGATATTCTTAAATAATCCTGTATGAGAAATAACTCTACTCCATAGAAGAAGAGCTGTATACATAGCAGTGTCATCTTTATGACATGGTAAGAATATGGGAGTTTTGCTATATCTGTCTACAATGACTAAACAAGCATTATAACTTTTGTCACCACTTGGAAGAAATTCTGTGACCCAATCCATGTGAACAACTTCTTCATTATGGCCTACTTTCCTTAGTACACCAAGTTGGATTAACTCCTGGATATGTTTTTCCAAGGCTTCTCTAGCTCTGGGACTGGCTGGATAAGCTGGTCTTCTAAGTACTGGAGGATATGGTCTGTCAATATTAACAGTAATATCAACTTCATGTCATTTTATAGCACCTAATGGTTCATTATCAGAGGCAAATGCATTATTGTATGTGTATAACACGTCAATAAGTTCATTCCTCATCCTTGGTAGCAAAGATCGATTAATTTGTGCTTCAACAAGTTGATTAGACACAAATTTATCTTTAGAATTATTCTTAACAGAAGATACTACAGATATTTGTTTTGGAATATTGGAAAAAGCAAATTTCTGTCTCTTGTTATCCCCAATTGTGAAATATCTGTCTTTATGGTTATTGATGTCAATACCATAAATATTTAAGTAATCATTTCCAAGAATGATGTTCTGAGATGTGCAATTATCCATTACTACTATCTCTGTCTTCATTCTTATGCTTCCTGCAGGTTGTGGGAACACAATATTAGTGTCTAATATGCCCAAAGGGTACACATTGTTACTGCACTACTAAATTGCACACCTTCTATTGGCAATAGATGATTTTTCCACCCAGGAAGTTTAACTTGGAGATAATCTTTGCCTACACAAGTGCAGAATGCCCCTGTATCCAAATTTACTTTGGCTTCAATACCATTCATCAGAATTGTTGTGATACAAGATGCTCCAGCAGTATAGCCTTTTCCTTTAGCAGGTTTGGTTTTACACATTCTGGACTCTTGGATATTGATCAAGTTATGAGAGTCCTCACTGTACTGTGGCAAGTGAGTATGGACTTCTGTGACCTCAAAGAAATCTGTAATGTTTTCAATAGGATAGTCCTCCACTGGTGTATCCTCATGGACTGCAGAGTCTTTATCAGATTCTTCTTTCTCTTCAGTACACTGAATTCCTTCAATGACTTTAACTTCATTGATTTTTGTCTTTTTGGTGAAAGTGTTGGCTAAATGTGAAGTGCTCCCACATTTATGACACTTCAAGACAGGTTTCTCAGGCTTTCTGTCCTCTCTGGGAATCTTTGAGACCATCTTGGATTCCATAGGGATTTTAGTCCAAGTTTTACCAATTCTTGTTCTGGTAATGATATCTTCCATTGCATTAATGTAGTCCTCTGTTAAACAGGGTTCCACACATCTTCTTTTGATAGCATGTTCCAGTTCTCCTCCACACTTCCTTTATATTTTAATATTAATCATAGTGTCAGACATATCTAGGTGTAAAGCAGATAATCTGTCTTTTTGCTTGAAGAACCAAGTAAGTGGTTTATATTTCTCTGAGTTCAAAATGGCACTTTCAAAAGCATTTTCCATTTTAAACCTCCAAGAATTATTTTCCCATTTGGTAATCACTTCAGATTTCCACCAAGACCAGTCATGTTTTCCATGATCTATTCTCATCTTGTAGTACCATTTCTTTGCAGTTTTGGTAAACAGACAGTGCAATTTTCCCACTATAATTTCATCAGGTATATTAAAGTCTTCCTGCAACATATCAATAGTTCTGATGAACTCAATATGGTAGTATTCACCTTCACCAGAGAATTTTGGCCATTCTTCCAATTTGGGAATATCTTTTGCAGAGATAACATTTTCTCCTAAGAGTGGGGTAAAACTTACTTTAACAGAAAGTTTCTCTTCAGTAAAAGGTGTAGAATTTCTTGGAATATGTGGTTCATAATTCTTATGAATTTGTTCTACAGTTGCAATGATTTCATCCTTTAACTTTTGCCTTTCACTGTCACTTGTTGCTAAATGTGTAGCAAATTGAGGGGTCTTCTCGGATATTTCTAGGATGTGATCTTTCAGAATTTTAAGTTGGTCATTAATGTTAAAACTGGAAAGATCTGCCATTTCATTATTTTGAACTTGACATTTACTCTCAATTCTGTAACATGTATTAATAATGGAATCAAGTCTAACATTTGTCAATTGAAACCATTCAGTATGCTTCTTGTCATTTCTTTTCCATTCACTGATATCTGACATAATTTTATCTATCTTTGCATCAAATTTACCAAGTTCTACATCAATAATACTTCTTACAAAACGTATTTGTTGTATTATTTGCGTAGAAAAGTTCTGCTCATCCTTTCCTGCTCCTTGGCTGTGAATTCCATCAAGGTTCTGGCCATGTTGAATACACTGTCCATGGCTTAAGGCTCCAATTTGGGTATCCTGTACCCTTGTGGGTAAGGTCTTTTCCTTTGCCCTTGCCTTGATGGTTCTTGGGACCTCTCGTCTTCTTCTGAGGTCTCTTGGTCTTGTCCTTGGACACTTCTGGAGCTGGTAGACGCCACTGGGACCTCTGTCTCCAAAGCTGGAGTCATTTCCAACTCTTTCTTCTGGTCTATGGATAAAAGACTTTGGTTCTTCAACCAATTCATTATCTTTTTGAACTTGTCTTTGCAAGGAAATAGGCTCCAGCCTCCTAAGAGTTCTATGGTTTTCTCCTGACCCAGAAATCTCTTGATGTGTAAGTAAGAGTTCATGGCCCCCTGCCAAAGGCTTGGCATATTTCCCACTCTTCTTTTTTGGCTGCTCTGAACCAATTTTTGTACTGGCATTGATATATTTCTATTTATGCCACCTGAAAATGGTTCAGCCCTGGAAATATTGCCATAAACCAGTTCAGACTCAGAATTCATGTCAAAATCTGTGGGTACAGACCTTGGGGAATGGGGGGAAACTCTGGCATCCTCCAGATGTGTCTTTCTTGAGGAATATGTGGCACTTTGGGATTTGGTCTTGCCTCTTCCTTGTCCACATCCATCTGGTTGTACTGAATAGTTGCTTCCATTTCTGGTATGCACCATTTTCACGTCAATTCAAGGATAAAAAGTGAAAATATAAGATAAAACACACACCTTTTGGTGGTAATTTATTCTTTTCTGAGTTAAATAAGGTGCCTCTTTTAGCAATTTTCACCTCAATACTGTCTTTAGATTCTGCTTCTGAAGATTCTATACGAGTGATATATCTTTTACTGAATCTGTTGCCAGCTGCACAGTATTTTATTAAAGACACTAGAAAAAATTATAAAAGAGAAAAATCATTTTTTATACTTTTGAAAATATTTTTAAAGATTTTTTATCAGTTTTATATTTTTTAATATTAAAAAAATATTCTTTTTAAAGAAAAATAAAATAAAATTTATGAATTTGATTCAAAATTAATTCAGAGTAACTCAAAGAATAATTTTATAAGTTTTTTGGATGTGAACAAAGCCAGATGTAAAAACAGTATAAAATTAAACCAAAGTCCCCAATGATAAAGATTTTAAGACAATTTCCAAAATAAAAATGAATTTTAACTTCAAATTGAAAGGAAAAATTATCAAATTAATATATTTTAGAGCTTAAAAATATATCAATTAATTTCAAAAGGTTCAAAAAACATGGCCAAGCCTCCAAATATAAGATATGGGTAGGTATGGTAGTTTTTAGAACAAAAAATGAAGTCTAGAATATGATTAAAGCCAAGTCTATGGTTAAAATCACAGCCTGGCCCCCAAATGTAAGATTTGACTATGAAACTGATGATAATATTACTATTAATCAACAGTACAATGTCTGTTCTTATGAAATATAATAATGAAATATTATTATAACCACAATTAAATAATTAAAGAATTATTTCTTTCACGTTTTAAACACTACTAGTGATTTTAACAGTGAGCAGTAATTGTCTACAAGACTCAATTGCAAGAAGATTTTAATAATGAAAACTTCTTTTATTAAAATAATAAAATTATTTTAATATATAATTATCTTTTGCAAGAATAATTATAAATATATTTCTTGAATAAAACTAATTTTAGAGAAAAAATTCAAGAATTAAAGATAAATGACTCACTTATACTCCAAAGAACTCATTGAAAGATATAAGTAGAGAGATTTGACGTAGAATTGTGGATTTAAGGGATCAAAATTATTTATAGCAGGATTACAGCAATATATAGTTGGATTCTATAATTTCACGTCTTTCTGATTGATTCTGAAATAATTAAAACACTTAAGAATAGTTTAACTAATACTTACTTGTTGGTAACAATGATATAAATGGATAATAAGATGATTCTTGGAAAAAAAGCAAGAGGAGGCCTCTTTTAAGTCAACAACAGCTCACAGAGGTGTGCCATGGAGAAGACTGAAAAAAAATGAGTGAGAAAACAATAAAACTTTTTTGGATTATTGATTGCATCATCTGTTGTCATGTAAGATTGTCATAATTACTTAATTGAGGTTTCTACATGACTACCAACCCAGATATGGTTAAGAATAAAAGGAGTGAACCCTTTCAATCTTCTTTTATTCCAAAAGAATCATTGATTTCTCAAAGATATCAATGTTATTGATAATTTCATCACAGGTTGTATTTACTGTGAATTTCAAAGCTTCACTGTTTCACGTGGAATAATCAAAAATGGACCGTAAGTAAAGCTTTTAATTTTACTAGTAAAGCTATAGCTTTTTTTTGGTTTTACCATATATAATACACTCCTCCATTGGTCCTGAAAGTTTCAGATAGATTCATTAAGAATTGTATTTTTAATGAATTTTTGAAGTTTTTACCTCATTTCTACATAGAATTGAAAATATCAGTGTTTAGCTGGTTGCTATGAGATAAATCAATGAATACAAGTCCAAAAAGGGTTTAATTACTCTTTTAGGCTCTATCCATGGAAATTCATCAATAATTGACATAGTTACAGGAGTCTAAGTAGCTCTTTACCTCCTTGACACGTCAAAATAGCAGGTTATTTGCTATTTTCTTAAGATTTACTGTAGTTGTAACATGGTAACCAAGTTCCCGGAGTGTTTTAGCTTACTAATTGGGCCAAGATCAGCCATGGAAACAATCTTTGGAGCTGTCCATGCCTCTGAGGCCTCAGAAGTTGGGTACCCTGGCTCTCTTTGATGTGTTTTGTCCCCCTTGCCTATTTTTCACGTCAAAATAGAAATTTAAGCTTCAAGTGAGATATCCACTATGGGTGTACCAAAAGTCCATGTAAGAATACCATGATATTAAGTGCCTAAAACATGCATAACACTACTCTTAGTGTATATGTAACATGGGATTTCTCACATTACCATTATTTTGGTGTGAAACTAAGAAAAACAAAAATTTTCACCGATCTTTTATGTGGTATTGAATTATTTTCCATATTACCACATAAAAGAGTTAATTTGAGCTTATTCACTCTATGGAGCTACCCTAGGTGAATTTTTGTGTAGAATCAAAATCTGGCCTTAAATCCATAGATTTACTTACTCAATAAGAAGTTATTCATCTTTTCTGAAATCAAAAATGATGAATTTTGGATATATGCATGACTTATGAGTCATGCATAATTCAGAATTTATTTTTGAGATAATTGTGGCCTATTTGGGTATGTAAGATATACCTCAAGGCTCATAAAAATGATAACATGACCAAGAACTTTGGTAGTCATAAGTTTTAACTCTTTGTTTTTTTCCAATTCAATCTAAAATACCCCCAAAAAAAAATCAATTTTCATAATCAATAATACTCTTATCAAAAATGTGAAGTTATTTCAATAAGTTGAAAAAAAAAAAAAAAAAAAAAAAAAAAAAAAAAAGAGAAAAAACAAAACAAAACTCAAATACTTCAAAGGGAATTAAAATTGAATTTCTTTTATAATATTGACATTTTTCTCAACAAAATAAAATTAATTTTTTACTAAATAAAGTTTGTTTTTTTAATTAATTAAATTTAAAAAAAATTAATTTTATAATTATTCATTTTTTTTTCTTAAACTACAAAAAAAAAAAAAAAATTATAAAATCGTCAATAATTATATTAAATTAATTAATTTTTTTATGAAAATTTTAATTAAAATAATTAATAATAAAATAAAATTATAAAAAAAAATTAAAATTAAAATTGATTCATTTGTAAATAGAACTATAATATTAAAAAAAATTATAATTAATAATGAACTTCAGTTTATAAAAAAGAAAATAATCAAATTCTCCAGAAAAAGAAATATATATATATATATTTACTAAAAAGATTGGGTGATTGGTTTTTTTTTTAGTAATAAGCCAAAAAAAAAGTTTAAAATTTGGCTTGGATCCTTAAAAAGTCTACTTTAAAAGCATAAAATTTTCTTTTATTAATTTTTTTTTTTTGATAATTATATTAAAAAAAGTTAATAAATCATATATATATATATATATATATAATATTTAAATAAAAATTTTAGTTTGATTTTGTTTTTTATTTAGAAAAATTAAAAATCAAAAATTAAACAATTAAAATAATAATAATAATGAATTTAAAATTTTAAATAAATAAATTTAAAAATAATAATAATAATAATAAGTTTTTTTTTTTATAGTTATGATTATTATAATTATTCTTAGCTTATACATATATATTTATAAATTAATAATAATAATAGTAAAAGAATCAATTTAAAAAAAAAATAGATATAGTTTTTTTTGTTTTTTTTTTTTAATTTAATTTAATTGAAAGAATTAAAATTATTTTTTTTTTAAATTAGTTTTATATATATATATTGTAAGTTTTTTTTTTTTATTAAAGGGGTTTTTTTTTTAATTAAGAAAAAAAATTATTTTTTTTTTAAGATAAAAAAAAAAAATATTTAATTTTAATAAAATTTAGAAAATAAAATATTAAGTTTTTTTTCTAATAATTTTTCTTTTTAATTTTTAAAGGAATGATAATAATAATAATTTTTTTTAATATTAATTCAATTTTAGAAAATTTTATAAGGTTAGAATTTAAAATTATTAAAGAGTAGAATTAAGTGAATATCTCTAAAAAAGAATTATTTTTTTTTGCATTAAGTAAATATTCTAATTTGTTGTTCTGTAATTATAAATTCTTCTAGAAGAGTTACTGTAGCTTTTAAGTATATAATGCATTGGTACTAGTGGTGGCTACCATGAGAACCCTGCCATACCACTTTAACCTCAACCCCTTTTTCAGTTACCAGCCCAGGGAAAATTCCAGAACAAACCACCCACCAGCCACTCTACATTGACCTTACCAGTTACAGGAAAGGTCACCCAGGTAGTTTTAGTTAAAACTTAAGATTAATCATCCTTTTTTCTATTTCCTCCCCCCCCCTCCCTTCATTTTTTTCTTTTTTTCTCCTTCTCATTGTTTTTTATTTGTGATTCTTCTTTCTTTTTTCTGATTACCTCTAAATTCTCATAGTTTCAGCCTTTTCTTTGTCTTTTTTTATCCTCAATTCCTCTCTTTCTTGCTCAATATGTCATCTTCACCACCTGGTGAGACTGAAAACACCATGCAGGCATCAACTAGTGAACCACCAACCTTCCCAGAATGATCTTAGGTCTGGGTGTATTTTGGCAATGTTGACAAAAGCCATGTGATATGCAATTCAATAGATAGGAAATGAAAGAGTTGAAACAAACAACTGAAGTATAATCAGACTGGAAGTACCAATTCAATTAGTGATCATTTTTTTACTTTAAATTGTTTCTCACAACCAAATTTGTCCACCTTTGGAATTGTGTCCAGAACATTATTTGAAAAAAAAAAATTGAAGAATTTTAAATTAAATAAGGTATTTAATAAATAAATTTCTTTGAATTTATTTTTTTAAACTATTATCTTACCAATATATATATATATATTAGAAACTATCAATTAAAAAATTAAAATTAACTCTAATTTAATTTAGGGTATTGGTAAACACACATAAGTAACTTATTTTTTTAAAAAAAATTCCTCAGGCTCAGTTTTGAGAATTTCTATAATTTTTTTTTTGCCATATTTTTTCCAACATGGTATTTGAGGGTCCCCAAATATTTTTTTTTGCCCAATTTCTTCATTTTGGTCAATTTGGCAAAATGGCCTATTTTTTCAAAAAAAAATTCTTTAAATATGTTCCCACTTATGAATTTCCAAAAAAATTTTTTTTAAAATGAAGGGAAAAATCTTGAGAATAAAAAACCAGAAGCCCAACATTTTGGGATTTTCTTTCCCAGGACATTTGTTAGCCCAAAAAGTCCTTGTTTTTTATGTTTTTTTGTTCATGTTTGTAATTAAATTGAAAATGCCATTTATGACATAAATTGAATTCAAAATGTAATTTATGATTAGTGAAAGTTAAAATTTATTTTGTGGAATTAACAGTGCCATAAATGGCATCACAAATGACATAATAGTGCCATAAATGGAATCAAGAATGACATACAGATGCCATTTATGGCCAGAAAATTGGCACAAACGGCATTACAACAATGCCATACATTGAATTTAATGGCCTTAAAAACGCCATTCATTCATTTCACAATGGCATAAATGGCCTTAACATTGGCCTTAAAAATGGAATTAATGGCATTAAAAATTCCATTTATGGAATCAAAAATGCCATTTGTGGCATTAACAATTCCATTTAAGGCATTAATAATGCCATTTATGGCATTAAATAAATGTTATTAACAATTCCATCTATGGCATTATGCCATTTATTGCATTGATAATGCCATTAATGGCATTGTTAATGTGGCATTATTAATTCCATTCAGGGAATTAATGGCATCAGAAATATTGCATTGTTAATGCCACAAATGGCATTAATGGTATCAGAAATATTGCATTGATAATGCCATTAATGGCACTGTTAATGCCATAAATGGCATTTTTAATGCCACAAATGGCATTGGTAATGCCACAAAAGGCATTGTTGATGCCATAAATGGAATTAATGGTATCAGAAATTCCAGAAAATAGCCATATTTCATTTAAAACCCCATACCCCTTATGTATGTTTTTACCATAAAATTAAATTATTATTTTTTTTTTTTATCAATTCTTTTTAATTCATTTCAAAATTTAATTATTATTTTTTTTAAAAAATATTAATAATCAAAATCTTTTTTTTTTTTAAAAAAAAAAAAAAAAAAGATTGAATTTATCTCAAAAAAAAAAAAAAAAAAAAAAAATTCATAAATTAAAAATTATTTTCTAATATTAAATTTATCAAAAAAAAAAAATTACTTTTTTTTTTTTTTTTTTTTTTTTAGAAACATATATATTTTTTCACTTTATTCAATTTTTTTTAAAAAAAGATTAATTTATTAAAATTTCATTTTTATAATAAATTTTTTTTTTTTTTTTTTTTTAAAATTTTGATTAAATAATAATAATAATAATAATATTATTATTAAATAATTCAATTTTTAAAAAAAGAATTAATTAATTAATTTATTTTTTTTTATATTTAATGAAAAATTTTATTTTATAAAATTAAAAAAAAAAAAAAAAAGAAATTAAAAAAAATTTAAAAAAATTTAAAAAAATTAAAAAATTTTTTTTTGAGTAATATATATCTTATTTTTTTATTTAATTTATCAAAAAAAAAAAAAATGTTTTTATTAATTAATTAATTAATTAATTTAGATACAATTTTTTTTTTCTATTAAATTTATTATATTAATATTAAATTAAAAGATTACATAATTAAATTTCATAATAAAAAAAAAAAAAAAATTTTTTTTTTTTAATAATTTTATTCAAAAATATATATATATATATATATATATATTTAGGCCCGGTTTATGATTGGGTTTTGACCCAAATTTTGAAATTATTTTGAATTAATTTTCAATTAATTCATAATTTACTTTTTATTTATTTTTAATTCAAACAAAACTAGAATTACTTTCAAAACTGGTTCACCAGGGTTTGAATTTTTATTAAAATTTCTTTTAACGCATCACTTATTTCTTTCTTATGGCTAACACAACCCCAGAATCACAATTGTCAACATATGACCGTATTCATAGGGCACTCGGAGATTACACAGGAAGTGTACAAGAAGAATCACCTGAAGGGCCTTCAAGTCAGCCCATTCGGACAAGTGGTGAAGGTGTAAGTGGAAGGATTGAAAATCCTTCCAACATTGATGAAACACCCAGCCAAACTTCAACGCAAGGAAGGAAAAGGAGGACGCATGAAGAAGCATGCTTGCATCATCAGCAATTAGAGCAAGATCGAATAGCCAAAAGACAGAGAAGAAATAATGAGTGAGTCAATGCAGAAGCACAGAGGTTACAGCAAGCAGAACATTGTCAAGCTCTACGTAATCAAGAGAGGAATCGTAAATCTCGATTTTTTTGGAATGAGGCGAGTACAAAACAATTGTTGGAAATGATGAGGGAATTGTGAATGGATTACCTCAACATGGATGCCACCACAAGTGGGTTTATACCGTGGAATTGCTTTTTCAAGATGCATGAAAATCATAAAAATAATTATGATTTACTCAAAAGTCTCTCCTTTGATATGCTTGAGAGGAGGTATAAGGCTTTGAGCTCTGTGTATAAGGTGGGTTTTTTAATTTAATTTTCAATGATGAATACTAATTTGTGTAACAATTTAGATTATTAAAGATGCATGTGACAGCACTGGAGGTGGGGGATTATATATTCAGCTACAACGTCATCATATGACAATGGAAGTCAGTAAGTAAGCATGCATGTTTGATGGGAGCTCTATTGATGTGTACTTGATTACTATAGATATACGATTTATTGAAATTAATAAATACAAACAATTCAGGAATGAACGCAATTGGATTAGAATCAGGGGAATTTCGCTTTTCACCACATGAGGAAGATATAGAACAAGGAGGTGAAGAGGGAAATACAAATAGAAACAGTGAAAATGATGAGACAATAATTAGGATGGAAGATGACCCCAGCATTTATGAGCAACGGAACCTCAGGAAACGGAGGCATTAGATACATTGGCAAATCGCGCAGGATCTTCAAGAAGAGGGCGGTGCAATTCATTTAGTCAAGCCTCATCAAATACATTTGCAACAACACGGCGCGACCGATCATTCATGAATAACATGACCAACAATATGCAAGGAATGTTGATGCCATTGATGATGATCCTACAACAAGGACAAGATCGAGCAGAAGAGCGAGACAGGATTCAACGAGCAAGAGATGAGGAGAGAGAGATGTTATGGAGGGAGCGTGAAGAAGAACGGCGATTACAGGAAGTACAAATGTGCGCCGAGGATAAACGAAGAAGCGATCAGATGCATCTATACATGATGGCCATGTTATCGAAAATAACAGGAATTCCTTTGGATGAGCCACTGGTGCATTTGCAGAATGCATCAGGGAGTGGTAAGTGGAATCACTAAATAAGTCAATTTACATTAACTAACCTCATGTTGAATTGAGTAAGGATCAAACGCAGGATAAATATGTAACCTGAAAAGAAAAGACACACAAAGTTTGAGAAGTCTTTGCAAACTATCCACTGAGGTAATCGCGATTGTTAGAAAGAGGAGTACAATTGACTGGATTCTTCTTAAATATATTCTTTGTAAATTCACAGCAGTTTTTTTATGTTTTTCCCTTCATAAGTGCGTGAACGCAGATAATAATGTGGCAAGATGTTTATCTCCGGTTTTCCTAAATTTTTACTCATAAACTTTCTTGTTAATGTCAACACTCTTAACCAATGAGAGGTAGATTTAAAGTCCCATTCCACGTCCTTGTGACATTATTCTTAAAATAGTGTCACAAAATTAAAGTCTAATAAATTTAATACTATACCTGGCTCGCTTGTTATCCATTTGAAAAAGGAATCATATTGCTACTGAACAAACTTAGCTAATAATGCCGTCATCTCCAGATGATACCTCCCATCCTATTAAAAAATCGCCCTTAGACGCGAGTGGCCCCCTATTGCAATCACTTCGCGATGAGATGGAATACCTCACTGAAGAGAAAGCCAAAATGCTCAACAAAATTACATTTGCAAAAGCACAAACAAGGGTACAAACTACAGAGATAAGCAATTTGACCAAAGCTATTAAAGCTAAAGATGCCATGTTGGGCCAACTAAAACTTTGCTATTTTAAGGAGCTGGAAGCGATTGAGCAAGTCTTACAGGATCGGTTAGTAATCTTAATTTATTCACATTTGACTTATGCAATGGTTCAAGACTTTTTGCCTTTTGGGCCAACATTTTTATTTGCACGCAATTAGCCTGAGAACGTTAAACAATGCACCTGCATGATCCAAAATGATAAACAATAATTGTTGACAAATGTACCAAATCTTCTTGGAATTGGCTCTCTGCTTCCCAAATTTCGGCCCCACTGCAGATATAACACACACATTTTTCCCTAGCACTGTATAGTCATATACTAATGTTGCTTTGTTTCTTTTGTGATGCAAATACCTGTTGTATTGCAACGATTAGTTTTTTAAAGTAATGACTTTCTACATGCTTACCTATTTTATCCTAACATATTTTCTCTCACTGTTCTATTATTCCATGATTTTTGTTTAGCATATTATGCAAAATCATGCATGCAATTGCTATTTGGCCAGTGTGTATGGGCACAATTGCTTGTGGTGACAGCAAGCATCGAAACCTATTTTTCAACCGCCCAAATGCTTGTTCTACAACCATTCTGCAGAGTATATTATTACATCAATTTTTTTTTTTAAAATAAATGACAAATTTTGCCTCACCTTGTAGATGAATGCATGTGATTAAATCTTACTGCATCCTCATCGCGTATGTTTTGCAATGGTCTGAGGATGGGTAAGTGACCTGAGTACCCTGAATCGCCAATGAGGACACAATTTGGTGGAAATCGTGGTATGCCGTTGATTAGATCTCTCCCAATTTTTGATTTTCTAAATACCCGACTGTTGTGAACTGAACCAGGAAGCCCACCATATACCTATATGGCTTAAAGTTATCAATAGCAGGGCAATGTATCAATTTGTATGAGTCACTCACATTGAAAAAGTTCCCTTGTGCATCAACAATACACTGAAACACAATTGAATGCCAACCTTTCCAATTGACATAAGCATTCCACTCATCATTTGGGGGGGGGGGAATTATTGGAATGTGGGTCCCATTGATGGCCCCAATTATATTTGTGAGTCCTTGCCTTTGTCTGAATTTCCCCTCCATTTCTTGCCATTTTTGAGCATCATCAATTCCAGGGAACCTATCGAACCACCATACAATTAGTCATGTACAAATCATGTAAACAATTGGAATTGCTTACACTATAGTTGAATCATGCAATGACACCTGAATGGCCTGGACAACCACTTTGGTTACTTGATAAGCAGTAGATTTACCCACATTGAAGATGTGCCCAACTGTCTCATAAGAGCTGCCATGACCCAACCTATACAATGTAATCCCTAATTTCTCCTCAATCATTAAACCACGTGTATTATGGTGATAGGCATTTGGTATTTGATTCATTAAAGCATTAATCAGGACGAAGAAATCTTCACGTCCCATTCGAAATAGCCCAATGAATCGTCCTTCGTTGTACAACCCTTCATCATACCATGGGTTGAATCTTCTCCCTTGCTGTAGTGAATGACGATGACAAATCCTTGTTTCTTCAATGCATGTTATATGAAAACTAATAGCTAAAGTTAAGCTTGTCATGACATAAAACATCTCGGGATGGTCCATGGCTCTAGAATTGTAAGAAGAATGAAAGTATCAAGTCCAATGGGCCTATTTACAATAACAAGACATTTGGTGCTGGTTGACTAATAATGGCTCACAGAAACTGGGAAAATTAATTTGCCACCATAGATCATGAACGTACAAAATGTTTTGAACATAATTTCAAAAGTTTTGAATTTCAATTTTATTTTAATTTCAAATCAATTTCAAAATATTTTTTTTTTTTTCAAAACCCAAACATAAACCGGGCCTTATAACCTTATAACCTTATGAAATTTTGAAATTTAAAATAACAAAAAAAAAAAAAAATTTTTTTTTTTTTTTAGAATTCAATAATTTTCAATAATATTGAATTGAATTTAATTGAATAATATATAAACTTTAATTAATTAAAATATTAAGGAATTTAAAAAAAAAAAAAAAAAAAAAAAAAAAAAGTTTTTTTTTATATTTAATTAATAAATTTTTTTTTATAACTCTTTTTTTGAGAGAAAAAAAAAAAAAAAAAAAAAAAAATGAAATTTTAAAACTTAATTTACCTACCTACCTACCTTTTTAATGATTTAAATCTTAAATTATGACTTAATTGACTTTTTATATCTTCAAAAAAAAAAAAAAAAAAAAAAAAAAAAAAAAAAAAAATTTTTTTTTAACAAAATTAAAACTTTTTTTTTATTATGACTTTAAATTTTTTAAAGAAAAATAATTCTTTTTTTTTTACCATGTAAAATAATTAATTGAATTTGACTTAATAAAATTTTATAAAGATCCCTCTTATTTAAAGATTCTTAAAATCAGTTCTTTAGTTTGTAAAACATGAAAGATTTTTTTTGGATAAGTTCAATAAAATGGAAAAAAAAAATTGAAATTCATGATTAAATTTTTTTTTAAAACTTTATAATTAATTTAATCATCATAATTTTTTTTTTTGGGTTAAAAATATTCAATCATTAAATTAAGAAATCTCTCTCTCTCTCTCTCTCTTTATATACTCCTCCTCAAACAACTTAATGAAGTAATTGTTTCTTTATCTTTATTTTGAATTGTACTCTATGTACTAGTGTGATTATTGTTGTAGTCCTGAAATCAATATGATGGCTAAGCTCTTCAAATACCTTGGATTACTATTCAGAAAGACACCCATTGTTTGTGCATCAATACTTGATCCATGGTGTAAAATGAGGTTTTTTGTCACTCACAATTTAAAATTGGTTCTTTTTGAGACATCAGCAAACAAACTCGCTGGAATTTTTTGAAGAATGAAGCCAAAAAAAAAAAATTGCAGTGGCCTTAATCACTTTCAACAAGAACCCAAGAGAAATGGAGGTACAGGGTTATTTGATAAAATGTACTCCTCCAATTTGCCTGAAGGAAGTACAGTGGAAACTGAAATGAATTGGTTTTTTGCGGAGCCACCAGAGCCAAAATCAACAGATATACTGTTGAAATTGCAAGTCACTTTTTTCCCAACACTTGCCCTCATGGCACATAAGTATCTTACAATTCCAGCAACAAGTGCACCATCTGAACATGTTTTCTCCTGGGGGAGAAAAATCCTTAGCTATCAACCTGCTCCGCTGTCATCAACATATGTTGAACAACTGTCTTGTTTAAAGGATTGGGCTTGTATTTGTGGTCATATCTACCATAATGATTGATTACTTTTTGTTGGTTTCATTTTTTATTTCAACAACCTCTGTATCATAATTAAGTAAGATTGGCTTGTCCCGGTTTCCTGACCCCCCGAGCACCGTGAGAAATTGTGCCCCGAGAAAATTGACACAAAAAAGGGATCCCCGACTCCTTTTGCAAAAGGGGTCTCCGCGGAGAACCCCTGAAAACCCGGGGTCGGGGCCCACCCTGAATTGGTACTACACGTCCAGTCCAATTCTGTCATTTGTGGCACTTAAATTACCCCATCTTGAGAGCCAAAAAAGATTACGCTGAAAAGTGATGGTACAAGCAAAAATTGCTATAAATTTGAAGTTTAAAGTGCATCTTTACTCCAGTATAACAACAATACATAGCTAAATTAGTCTTTCAAATAAACATAGCGCAAAAGAAGCCGGCCAATGAAAACATTGAATGAAATTGCTGGAGGAAAATGAGTGTCAAGTTTACAACAATACGAATTGACTGATTAAAGAAAGACCGGAACAAAAACAATGCCATAGCGGCGAAAGAACAATGTTAAAATAACGAGCTTGTAAATTAATAAATATTTATCTCGAATCTAAATTGCGTGGAAAATAGCAAATGGTAAGTAAATCAATCAATTTTACAGCACTCTTTTTACCACATCTTTTCATTCAGCTTTGCTCAGCTTATGGTAAAAAATGTGTGGGTGGGTGAAAAAGCTATATAAGGTCTAGTAAGCCATTTCTTGGGTAATCTATTTTTGTGTCTTTAAATCAAGTCTAGTATCAAATATTCACAGTATCATCAACCGATTGCAAAGAGAAAGAGATTAATTAACCTCCAACATCAAATCGTAATCTAGCCAGTGATTTTGGGATTAAATGCTTGTTTAATTTTTGAAGTATTACTACTCTAAGTGACAAGTTTTTGTTGTAAGGTCAGAGAAGGGGAACTTGCTGATTGATGGCCACTGTCCATTCGGAAGCAGAACGCTGACAATCACACTGAAAATAAAATATAGTGCGACTATCGACAAACCGTACCACTATTGATTTCCCAAGTAAAAAAAAGGCTTAATCAGTTAAAGTTTTCAACTTTTCCTTGCCATTAAAGCTAACTCAACTCGTTTGATCAGCTCCAAAAACCGTAGCAGGAAGATTAAATTGAGGACGAGAATGTTGTGCTAGCCTTAATGCTTGAAACAAAGACGCCGGTACCTGGCTTGAGGCCCTTCCATTATCACCTGGGCTAAAGGATCCCAAATCAAATATCAAATCAGCCTCACTTTAAAAAACATCAAAATTTTCTGAAAACTTACTCCTTTACCAATACCAATAAATCAGTACATAACAAAACAATCTAACCAATCAAAAATTCAAAATCAGTATTTATAAGTTTCAATGCTCAAAGTAATTAAGTACTTACCATCGGTACGGGTTTGCTATCTGTACTTAGCACCGGAACCCGAATTTTGCTTGCACCATGCATTGAAGTAGTATCTTTGATAGCTAACTTGACAGTTCTTGTTATAGTCTAAATTTGCAAAATTAACCACTCAAATTAGTAACCTCTTCATAGTAAAAGTCAGTTTTCAAATTAATACTTCACCATAATACCCTCTTTGATCAAAGTTCTATGTGGTTGAACCAAGGGCGATTTAAATTTATTTCCAAACCGCTGCTGCCAATACAACTGAGAAAGTATGTTTTATGTCAACAATAACTCGAATTTAACTCGAACACCGTCCGAGCATTATTCAAATTTAAAAAATAAATAAATGAACCAATGACTTACCAGTCTCTGACGACCCTCTGAATCTCTTTTTCGTTCATTCATTTCGGCTGTCACTGAGGTAATAATATTCAAAGCTTCATCCACCACCCTATTAGCAATCAAATTTGGTAGTTTTATATCTTCAGATTTCCCACTTCGCTTGGTTCGTCCTTCTTCTGATGCATATACCGAATCAGGTGTGCATGAAACCAGATTTTCGAGTAACAACTTATAGCGAGGTAAACGTTGTACAGGCATGAGTAGGTAAGATTCAAGGTTCATTTGAGTATGTGAGCTATGTGCACGACATCGCTTTAAGTAAGCTTTTAAACGTTTTTTTTGTCCATTGCTGAGCATATGATGATGATTGTGAGAAGTAGAATTAGTAACCGAATTAGTGCTACTAGTACTAGGAGTCCATGCCGGGACGCTCAAGTTACCAGAACTATTTCCAGACACAGTCCACTCGCGCAGACGTTCTAGAGCAGCATCAAATTGGGTAATATAAGTAGAATAAAGTTTCAAAAATGCCGCATGACGGATGAATACTCTTGCCATTTCTTCGGCAGCAACGTTAATCATTTGACTTTCAACTTCTTCCCGTCGTAGTGTTAACTGGCGAGCTTCAGCTTCACTGATACCTTCTACGAGAGGTAATCGAATTGTCATTTGCTTTTCGCTCAAATGGTCCATTACAGCTTGAAAGTCTGGTAATAAAACATCAACATGAAAGCCAATAATTGCTTCCACATTATTAAAGACTATTTTCCGCTCTGAGGGTGAAACAACCGGTTCTTTGTCTTTGCCTATACTACTTGATACCATCGACTTTGCGTTTAAGATGTAAATGTCTTGAAGTTCCTTTAAACATTTGATATATGACTTTTCAGTCGCAACAATCTCTTCAATAACATTCATGCGCCTCCTAGGATTGTCGATCACTTTGGTAGCCCCATTAATAACTCCTCCATTACCACTAGGCAATGGAATATCTTGATTATCCCCTTCAAGCTCAATTGAGCCAATACCACCGTTTATAGAAGGAGTACTAGCACCACTCGCGGTGACTTTGGAAGTACCGCTGCTAGAAACATTGACAGTCGATCCGGAAGTTCGTGTGCTTGTGCTTGGAGCTCGACTAATTGTTGACAATAGGGGCCTAGCTCCATTGTTGATCAAAGCCCCATTTGACCTACCCAACTCAACAGATAAATCATGTACATCCCTGAGGTACATCATTATCGAGCGCAAAGCAATTCGAGTAGAAGATTCTGAGGCTCGAAGGTCCTCTAATGTCACTGTATTAACTTTCAATCGGTTTGAGTTAGACCACAACTTATCAGTTGAACCCATGTGATCCATAGATGTATGTGGTCGTGAGGTCAAACCATTAATTGGAGTACATAGGGGGGATTCAAAGCGCAAGAAGCTACGTCGATAGTCAACCTTCTTTTTCACAGGTTCAGTAACAACACTCCAATCAGTACCTATGACCTTTCTGCCTAAATCATCTATAATCCGATTTTCTTGAATTGCACTAGGCAATAGACCCTGAGGAAGAGATGTTTGGAATGTTTCAAGAGAACGAGAGGGATTGATATCCAATGTTTTTGAATTGGATAAAGGAAATGGACCACGATTAAAAGCTTCGGTAGATGCCGCGCGCGAACGAAGTGGTTCTCGCTTAAGCTTGCCAAGGCTCATTTTTTTAAGGAATCCAAATGACTTTTTCTGAGATTCTCGGTGGTTGTTGATTGAATTAGGCGTTACTGAGCCTGAAGCAATGAGGTTGGAATCTGAGTTTTCAACCTTTTTTGGTTCTGAATATATAGAACTAGTTAAGGGATGAATAAGATTTTGATCATAAGTTGTGGTTGTAGAGTTCTTCAGACTATTACGGGAGAAAGGTCTGTGAGGAATTTGAGAGAGTGAAGATGGTGACCGAAAATCAACTACTGGATTTGTTTGAGTTATGCCAATGAGATCATCATCAATAAGAGATAAAATGGAAAAGTTATTTTGTTCATGAGCCGAAGTTGGGCGATTGATTGGAGGGCGCATTTCACTAGCACTGTGAAGGCGACGAAGATGATTATTGGAAAGAGACTCATCAGTTCTAGAATGATTGAAGTTGAATCCAGACCCTTGAGACCAAGTCTTATTGAGTTCAAGAAGATTAAAAGCTGAGGTTGGAACACCAGTAGGTAAGTCGATTTGAGAATTCTGAAGGATTCGCTCAGTTTGTGATGTTGGGCCAAGTTCTTCGATTGCACCAAAAGGTTCGCTAAATGAATTGACTAATGGTTGGGAAAGATATTTTAGAGAAGCAGGTGGCGAGTTGAGGAGATCAATAGATGAAAGATCTGTTCGATCAGATGAGTATGTTGAAGAGGATACTTGAAGCCTTTGCATACGTGAATTACAACTGCTAAGTAGCAAAGGCTCTACAAGCTCCTGCCAAGGTGGTTCAAATTCATTTCCATCTACTAAAAGAAGTTCTAACCTTTGAAGAGTAGAGAGCCATGACGGGAGGCTCTTGAGATGATTGTAGCGTACTGACAAATCTCGAAGGTTGACCATACCACCAGGTGAATAAGCAATTTGAAACAAACCGCAACGATCTGCGACGAGAACTTTAAGAGCCTCAAGTTGTGAAAGAAAACTTGGCAATTCTCCATTAACCATAACATTCCCGCTAATGTTCAGTTCTTCCAATGCAGTACAGTGAGTAATACTGAGAGGAAGAGAGTTGAGACCAGCATCACTAATATCTAAAACTACCAAATTGAGCCCAATAACAGGTAATCTTGAGGAAAGTAAAGGGGAAATCAAATATGGGGAAAACGTTCGTGCCAATAAAAGATGAGTAGTTGCTAAAAAAAGTTTCATATAAAGACAATGTGTAAGTAATTTTTCCAAGTGAGTAAAAATTAATTGATGACGATTTTTAAAGTGATGAGTAGATACCTTGAGGTACTTGGAGTTTTTCCAATGTAGATTGACTGTTGGAAATGTCAACAATACACCCACGACCTTCAGCAACAAGGACAAGAGCTTGACCAGGCGGTTGAGTTGAATCATTTAAAAGTGGTGAATGGTCGTCAAGATCATCCCAGGTAGATTGATTTTGGTAAAACCTGGGCTTTGACTTGATTGAACTTTCAAGAAATGACTGACTAACACTTGAGTTGGTCTTTCCCACAAATTCTTTTGAATCCAAGGTTCGAGACTGAATGTCAAGACTTGATACCTGAGAGCTAATGGAACGAGCTGTATTTGAAGATGGAGATATTGCTGTGTCATAAGGAAGGCCTTGATAAGATATCATGTGATCTATTGGATCGGCCACTAAATCAGACGCAGTGTGAGATGTTGTAGGTAAACATTCAGATAGTGACAAATCATTTGAAAGGGGTTGAGTGGAGAAATTTTCAGGTGGGTCACCAGGTGAGACGTCAGAAGGAGCGTTAAGATCCTTTGAATGGATTGTAGACTCTTGAAGTGGTGTTGGTGCGCGACCATGCCAAGTAATAGAACCTCGCTGACTTCTCATGGAGAGTGTGGAGCCCTTAATTGAACGAGAATATTTTTCGTTAGGAGTAGAAGAAGAGGCAGAACGGGAAGGTCTTGAAATAATGCGGGAGGATTGAGAATAAACACCATTTAAACTAGGAGCACGGGAGCCGCGAGCAATGGTAACGGTTTGATCAGATGTTATACCGAGTCCAACCATATCAGGTGCTGAAGTTTGTTGATCAAATTTGATGAGAGAGGCAAGTGTTGGATGCAAATCCTCGAGATCAGCTTGAGACTGAGGAGTAAGAACTGTTGTGCGTGAGGAGGGGGAACCCCGGGGATGGTGATCACCACTATGCCAAGAAGAAGATACTGAAAGATTATGAGAGTGAGATGGGGGACTGGAAAAATTAGGCAAGATTTGTTGAGCATTTGTATTTTTTGGGTAACAGTAATCATCATAATCTGTCTCTGCCGTAAAATGGGAATCACGACTAGCTATACTACTCCTCATGCCGCCAATAAAATTATCAAACCCCATTCGAGAGCCTGTAGTAGAGCAAGGTGTCCAATTAGAAGACGATGCATATTGACTTCCTTCAGAATGGCGCAATGAAAGAGGCTGAGGACCCAATCGATATCTTGACAGTGAGCGTTGATCACGTGGACCAGGGACGGCATGAGGCCCATAAGATTGATGACTGTCAGAGTGAGGTTGTAAAGAATTTGCTAGACCAGGATGAAGATGTGAAACGGTAGAATCAATGTATGATGATGTATGCATTCCATAATTAGATAAATCGGAGTAATCATTGCTAATAGAAGAGCTGGGTCGAGAGTAATTATTATGATTGGAGAAAAAAGCTGGTGTTGCAGGTTCAACCCAAGGTGTGGCAGGCACTGGTAGTGGTGGTTGATCAACTTCCCTACTTCTTCGTTCTGGAATTGACCTGAGGGAGGCGGCTGAGCGCCTTGGTGGGACTGTTCGATGAGAGTGAATGATTGAGTTGTTTGAGGGGATGATAGAAGCTTTGAGGGTGTGATTAGGGTTTGATTGAAAACTGGATGTAGGTAAGGAAGAAGTTGGGAGAGGTTGAGAAAGTAGTTGAAGTGGTGAATCTGAGGGGCTAGATGAGCGTGGAGAAGAGAAAGGTGCAGATGAATTTAATAAGTGAGTTGCCGATTTAGCTGAGAGTGAGCTGGATAAAGATCGTTCGTTGAGAAAGGAGGAAGAAGTTTGTGAATCTGATAAAAAATGTGAAGGCTGCAAAGTCATTGTGGAACAAGGTGCTGAGAGAAGAGCAGAGTAATCTAAAATGAAATAGATGGTCAACACAATTAAAGACCGACTAGGAGTAAAAAATTGCAAAGTTGCAGGGGTATCAAATAACTGACTAGATGTTTGATAAAATTAATGTGGAGGATTGTTAAAGAAAAGTGTGTAGGTTATTTGTCAATAATTGTGAGTTGAAGGTTAGTGAGTGAGTAGAGAGTTGAGAGAAGGGAATCTGAGATGGGTTGAAGAATTATTGATTCCAAACGTTATCGATTAAGAAGTTGATGAACAAATTAAGCAAGAGTGAGAGAATGAGAAAATGAGAAAATGAAGGAATGTGCTTGACTGATGGATCATGGAAGGGGTAGAAGATGAAGGCCAAAAAAATTGAAATTGAATTTAGAGAGAAGATGAGGAGAGCGAAATGATGGTAAGTTTTGAATGATAAGATTTATAGATTGACTGACTGATTGACTGACTTTTTTGGTAGGGATAAGAATAAAAATGATAATAAATGAATCAATATATGACAGTTAGTCGTAGACAGGTAATATGACCTATTACTGTAACGAATTCAATTACTACCACGATGAAAGTCTATGCAATAATCATCGGAGAGCCTACGAGAATCAAACTAAAAATAATGTTAATTAGTACTAAAGCTGACCGAAGTTGGCGGTTTGAGTTAAATTTTACCAATCCTACGCACCAAGCTCGAATTAAATTGAGAAAAAGATCAAGCTAGTGGAGCTAGGATGGTTTTAAGGAGTAATGTGTGTGGATTGAAAGGTAGCCAAGTTAGTAAATAAGTTTGATTGATTTTAAATTGACTAGTGGGCGGATGATCGATTCGAGTTGAGTAGATGAGGATGAACAACGAATTAAAATGACGGATTGAGGATTATCAAGATTAACAACAGCCAGGGATGAGTGAAGATCAAATTAAGAGAGAGCCTTGGTTAAACGAGCGGTGATGATGGACGATGATGGATGATGATGGACGATGATGGATGATGATAGCTATCGAGGATGGATGGTAAGAAGACGAAGAATGACGCGATGAAGATGAAGAAGACTGAGAAGTTGACTGAGAAGGTGACCGAGACCAAACCAAAGAAATTGAGAATAAAGTCAAGACCGACTGATTGAAATTCGTGGAACGATCTCAAGAGGCGTTGAGGAGTCAATTTGTCAATTTGACTGATGAAGAGGGTCAAAGTGAATAGACCGAATCTGAAGATCTGAAGATCGTCAAAAAGTTAAATTTAAAGAGTAAGAAAAACCCAAAGCCCAAGATGACCGGTTGAAGATTGAGAGCGATACTGAGAGTGATACTGAGAGCAATACTGAGAGCGAGATTGATTAGGAGACCAACAAGCCATCATGAGCCATGAGGACGTTGATTAAAGCTCAGCCAATCAAATTACAGTGATCAATCAACAGGAGTTTGACTAGGAAATTTTGAGATTTGAATAAGATAAAAAACCAGTGGTAGCCTGATACTGAGACTGTAATGTAATGTAGTTTTTGTACACAACTAGAATGTAGCGTAGACGATTTAAGATTAAATACTGTAGTTTAAGTGAAGGACTTGACAAAGATGTAAATGATCCAAGACTCATAGACTCATAGACTCAGAGCAGAAATAAGATGATAAGCTAGTAGGGGTGTATACTGTACACTGTACTGTACACTGTATAGTACAGTATAAGCTGGGAACTTGGATCATGGGAATCGAAAAAGTTCTTGAATTGAAAATTCAAGCACGATCCCACTCAAGAGACTAAAACGGAAAATTTCAAATTAAGCAAAGTTCAAATACTGTAAGCTAGCTTATGAGTAAATTTATTAGTGTAGAGTCAATAGTGTAGTAGAGTAAGATACTTTTCAAAGATTATCATCAGGATTTAAATTATTCAAACTCTAAAGGTTTTAATAGTCTTGAGTCTTGAGTCTTGAGTCTTGACAAGATAAATTTATGTTAAAGTGTGATGAATTTCATAAAATCTTACAGCTCAAGACTCAAGACATACGACACAAGACATACGACACAAGACTAAAGATACTTTTTAATATTTCAAGAGAGCTTAATGTTTTCTTAAAAATTCAAAATTCAATTCAAAAATCAAAATCCTATACAGTATCATTCCTTACTAAGATTTAAAAACCTCAGGCTCATGTCACAAGATTGTTATGATCACTTGAGAAAGTTTGAAAATGATATATGAGAGATAAATTGAGTTGGCTGTAAAAATGTATTGTACAGCTGTACAGTACAGTATAAACTGTGGTAGCACCACTACGCCTGTGCACGCTGCACACTGCACAGTCACTGCACAGTCACTGCACAGTCACTGCACAGTCACTGCACGCTTCACGCTGCACACGCGCAAACAGTGTTTGTGACAGTGTAGCTGTATGTACAGTACAAGTGCTGTGTAAACTGTAGTTCCTGTACTGTACTGTACAGTACACTGTAAAGATTCTACAGAACAACAGTCAAAAGCACATTGTCAGTGCTGTAGCACTTGGACTGATACAGTGCAACTGTAGGCAGGCCCAACAATCGATTTATAATCCCTGAAGATGGAGTGCTTGGTTGACTGGATTGAATTTATAAAGTAGTAAAATTATTAAATCCAAATTCACCTAAGAATGAAGTAAAACTAATTAATAAATTGAAATTTGAATAGTAGAGGTTTATTTTAAAAAAAAAATTAAACAAAAGAATTTACAAGTTTTTTCAAAAAAAAGCTTGATGAAATTAAATCAAATTCAAAACGAGAATTTCCAAATAATAAATGAGATTTACAAAAGATTACTTCAAGAATTAATCATAAAAATTAAGCAACTTGGATTATACTCCTAACCCTTAAATAACTCGAAAGCAATTCTTATAATATCTTGAGATTAGCATACATACATACCGAACCACTTTACTGTACAGTACTGTACTGTACAGTACAGTATTTATTAAAGATTTTGTTCTAATTCTTTCTGATCGAACTGAATTTTCTGTAAAGTACTGTCAATACTCTACAAACACTGGTACAGTACAGTACAACATATTATTACTTAATTACATTAGTCAAGTTAGAGAAAATTAAAGATATGATTGAAGTTATGACATGATCTTGACCAACCAAAAAAATTTAAAAGTTTAGTCGATGAAATCAATGAAAAATTTATTTTAATTTTAAATTGATCATCATCAATTCAAAAAGAATTTTTTTTTTAAAAATGAAATATAAAAAATAAAAAAAAATAAAAAAAATAAAAAAAAAATTTATTATAACTTGAAAAAATAAATCAAGTTGATATTTTTTTTCATTTCATTTCATTTAAAAAATTTAAAAATAAACTATTTCAATCCAAAAAAAAAAAAAAAATTAAAAAAGTTTAAAAATTAATTAATTAATTAATTAAATAAAAATTTTATCTTTAAAAGATAAAAAAAAAAAAATTTTTTTACAAAAAAGAAAAAAACTTAAAAATTTAATAATATATTATAATATTATTTTTTTTAAAAAAAAAAAAAAAAAAATTATTTTTTTGTTTAGAAAAAAAAAAGAAGGGGGGGAGGGGGGGGGGTGGGTGGGAGATGTCAGGTGTGAGTAAAAAAAAATAAATAAATATAAATGTGCGGGTAATAAGCGTGTTACTACACTATCATAATTTATATGTACTGTACAGTGCCCTCCAATATAGATCCGAACATTTTTTTTTTCACTTTCTTCCGAACATTTTTTTTTTGCTTTCTCACTGTTTTTTCTTATTATTTTTTTTCTCACATTCTTAATTTGTCTCATGGACACTTGTAACATCAAAACAAAGCATTGTATTACTTTTTTTGTATCAACTCATGTATCATGTTGAATAGTAATACAAAAGCAAAACTCAATAAATCCAGAACAAAACAAAAGCTTCCTACCAGCAAGTAGGAGCACCATTCTGGTCCACAACCATTTGCATCCTTCTAGGCAAGGATTGCAATAAGGCCTCCAAGTGATCAAATGGCATATCCTCCCAAACAGCATTAACAGCAGCTGTTAACTCGTCCATTGTTTTTGGGTTGAAAAGATGAGTGACAATATGCTTCATCTTGAACCATAAGTTTTCTATCGGATTGAGGTCCGGTGAGTTGGGAGGCCAATTGAGCTTGTGAATTTGATGCTCATCGCGCCATTGTTGGCTGACCATGGCCGTATGGATGGGGGCTCCATCCTCCATTAAGGTAAGTCCTTCTCGATCTTCAGCCACACTGACTTCAACCAGCTCATCCATGAAAGGCAATAAGCCTGGTTCATAGACATTTTCGATAAAGTCAATCGCTTGTCTTTGTCCAGGTGGAAGGATGATTAACTCCAATTGAATGGGGCCACAGATAGAACCCCATACCATCATTGATCGGCGACCTGATCGATGGTTAACAGCCATTGATTCTAGTTGATATTTTTCATTTGTTGTCCTCCATACTCGCTTTTGAGTCACTGATTCCCCTAGCTCAAAGGAGGACTCATCAGTCCAAACTACTCGAGACCAATCATTGATTGTCCAATGAAGGTGAGCACGAGCAAACTCCAATCGACGTTGCATATGTCAAGGACTAAGGTAGGGTTTTTCAACTGCAATACGAGACCGTCTTCCGAGTTCATGAATTGATTTGCGAAGAGTATTGACCGAAACATCCACCATGATCAGATTCTTTATTGAGACCAGAGTCTCACGGCGGTTTTGCTTAACAACACGGGCCAGTTCTCGCAGATCACGGTCATTCAAAATTTTGGGTCGGCCAGGTATAGGTAGGTTGTTTAAATGGCCTCTTTCTTGAAAGCGGCAGATCGTATCATGGACTGTGGTTGGTGGTATTCCCAAAAATTGTGCGATTGTTTGGATTGAGGCCCCAGCATCATGCATGCCAATGATTCGCCCACGATCTACTGGTGTGCGGTAAGGTGGCATGCTGAATAGACACAATTAGTATGTGGGTAGAGTGAAAGTGATAAAGACAATTAAAACGACTTACTAATTGAATTTATAGGAAATATATATAGGCATGATCCCAAATGTAAGTGAAAAGGAAAAAGAAAAACGCGACACGAAAAAAGCAATGAACGACGTTGATTGGTTAAAAAGGTCTGTCGCGATGAAAAAGAAATTGTCACAAAGAAGAAAATATAAGAAACAATAAAAATTAAAATAGATAAGGTTGCGAAATCAGAAAAGGGGAGCAAGCGCAAGATGGTTGAAATTGGGAAAAAAAAAAAGTTCAGATCTATATTGGAGGGCACTGTACAGTACTTTACAGTTCCCTGCCATAAGTACTGTATGCAAACAAAAAAAAAAAGGAAGGGAACTACTATATTTTTTTTTTTTTTTTTTTTTTTGCTGTGCAAATTGACATCTCACACACATTGGGTATTGTTTTTTTTTTTTTTTTTTTTTTTTTTTTTTTTTCAAATTCAATTGCAAAACATTTTTTTTTTTTTTTTTTTTTTTATATATTTCAACTTTTTTTAATTTTTAACTAAAAAAAAAAAGTAATCAAACCTTAAATAATTAAAATTATAACTAAAAAAATATATAAAAAATACTTTTTAAAAAAAAAAAAAATACCATGTAAAAAAAAAAAAAAAAAAAAAAAAAAAAAAAGGAACTGGATAATACAAAAGAAAATAAATTAAGAAAGAGAGTAAGTAATCAGTAATTGATTGTTTAGTGAAAAAAAAAAAAAAAAAACTCACTATTTATGAATGGAGGTCATAGTAAGAAGTTGAACCTTCATTTATCTTAATGATCATGGTCATTTGTCATGACATTGAATAGAGGAGATTTTTCAAGAGTTTAAAATGAAAATCAGTTCATGTAGCATTGATTGCATGGTTTAGATCTTCCACCATCTGTGATTAGTAGAGTTTACTGATTTGAATCTTCATTGGTTTCCATATGTTTTTTGATTGGGTTCAAGTCAGGTCAATGTGCTGGCCAATCAAGTTTCAGAATATCATGCCAATTTTGCCAATTGGTGCTTGCTCAAGCCATGTGGATGGGGCATTATCCTCTATCAGTAAGAGGAAGTGGGGACCTTCTTCATCCAGGCTATTAATGGAAGCAGGCCCAGTCAATAGACTTGCTGTACCATCTTGGTTGATGTCATTCAACCATTGAGAAAAACAAAGGGTGCTCATATTGCCACACAAAATGCCCCCCATACCATGATTGTTTGACAGTGAGGCTCTTGAGGGGTCCTCCAAACTTGCATGTGATCATCCTTTTTCCCAAGCTCAAAGGCCAACTCATCCATCCAAATGACCCTGGCCCAATAATTTATTTTCCAATGGTGGTGGGCTTGGGAAAATGCAAGGCAACATTGGAAATCTTTAGGTCAGAGGTAGGGTTTTCTAGGAGCAATGCAAGACTGATTACCAATTTTATGAATCTCCCACTGGATCATTTGGGTGGAGACTTGGTGATTCAATAAGTCAGAGACCTGTGCAACCATTAATCAACAACCATGGGTGATTCTTTGGCTTAGTTCTTGGTGGTCATTATTGTAGGTCTGCCAGTTTTTTTTTGGGTCCTCACAGTGCTGATATGCTGATAATTATTGATTGTATCATAGACATTCATGAGGGGAATCCCTCCTAGTTTCAATATCACTGGAAATGGGAGGCCTGCTTGTCCCATCCTAACAATAAATCCCTTGGTTTTAATATTTAGGTAAGGCATTGAAATCTATTATTAAGAAAAAATCAATATTAACTTTAAAAAAACCCTTAAATGTTGATTGTCCCAAATAAATATTAGATATTTTAGTGGTCCAGAACTGGTGAGTTCTATCCATCTTTTATGTGGTCAGATTGGATGGTTATAGTCATCATTGTCATAGATAAGAGAAAAAATTAGAAACAAATAAAAAAATTAAAAAAAAAGTTTAAGTCCAGAGCAGGATCCAGACCTCTTACAAATGAGAGTTGTAAGGTTTGACTATGAAACAATAAGTAAAAATTACTAATATTTTACTTATTGTACTATGAATTTCCTTATAAATAAAATAAATAAGATAAAAAATAATTATCATAATTATGGCGTAAAAATAATTATATTATTAAATAAATATAATAATATAATTTATATTATAAAGAAATAATATAATAAATGAATATATTAATATATTTAAGAGCACTTTATTATTTTTACCAACAAATAATAAAGGCATAAAAAATTGGTTTTTATTAATGAAAAACAATTAATAACAATAATATTACTAATATTAAAGTTATAAATTAATATAAATACTATTTATATTAATTAAAGAGTTATTAAAGTAATAATAGAGAGAAAATTATTATAATAAAAGGAAATAAACTACTTTTAACACTTAATATAATAATTTTGAATTATTTTATGCTAAATAATATAAATACAACTTAATCAAATTGTATTTACAATAAAAATTAAGAGAAATTACAAATTATCTTGATTTTATGTGGATTTGAGATTTTTTAAGAGAAATTTAACAAAACAGTTAAATAATTTAAGTAATAACATCAAGTTTGATGATTATAATAAAGATTATCTTTTGTCTTTAATAATATAAAGTTTTTATATAGAAATAATAAAGAATTTACCTTTTTTGATTTAATTATTTAGTGTTTTGTAAGCATCTGAGGGGAAAATAGAGTAAAAAGAGCTCTATTTATAGTAAATACCTCCCATCTAGAGTCCAGAAGGCTTATAGTAGACTTTTACTGATGCTTTCTACTAGAAATGATCAATATTTTAAGGTTTGGTGATGATTACATCATGATCAAACCATCTTATCTCATTATTATGCCATTATTTAGAGTTATCACTATAGCTCTAAGTTTTATGACATCATAGGCTTGGAAGAAGACTAAACTTCATAGATTTTATTAGTATTAATTATAATATAATAGTATCCATCAGTTTTATCACTTAGATGACTGTTAAACTTAAAATAAGATTACAGTGAGTGATCATAAATGATCACATTTAAGCTTAAGCTTTGATAATTGATAACTTTTAAGTTATACACACTACAACTATTATGAGAGTGGATTCTGATAGCTTAGAATGTCCTTATAAAACTTCCAAGAGAATTTCATTACATAATCAAAACTCTATTTTTGATGATTTTTCTTGTAACTCATCTTTTCTGTTGAAATTTAATATTTTAAACTTCAAACCATGATTTCAATGGGGTTATACCTTGAATATTATAGTAAAAATTACATCATTCTTCACTAATGAACTAGTAGAATCTGACTTTCCACCTTTTTTTAAGTTTGGACCACTTTCACAACAAAGTGGTCAACAGCTCTGTTGATTTTAGTCAATAATCCCTTACAGGTTTTAACCTTGCTTATAGCTTGTGAAATAAACTTCATTTCTGTATTCCTACAGTAGCTATGTGGTTACTTTATTTTTTGTTTATCTCTCTATCTTGTATACTTCAAGAGATATTAGCTAAAAACCATGAATATATGTGTTGACCCAAAAAATGCATATATTCAGCTTGATTCCTTAAGTATTGACTTTAGTGATTAGATTTATAATTGTTTTATCTGTAGATCTTTATTTAGAGCTCAATGGTACAATTTATTTCACATTTTGCTTCATTGGGTTCTGAGATAAATGAGGTTTTGTACCTTTTTTAAGATATTATTACTTATAATTCAGTAATTATTGACTTTTCAGATATGCCATAAAAATGACATATGTGTATTTCACCATGAGGAATCTAATTTTGTAACTTATTTCAAATTTTTATTCATTATATTATGAGTTAATTCAGATTTTGTACTTATTTATGGTATTTTACTAAGTTTTGAAATAATTATCAGAAGTATAATTATTACAGAAATTTTGCTGTGACCTTTTTGGATATGTGGTCATATCTCAAAGGCTTACAAGATTTGTCTGATGTAATTCACATGCACATTAGCCACAAGCATACAGCTTCCCTGCCCAAATTATGTTAATGCATGTCAGGGCCTGTGTGCATACATGGCTGCACATGCTCTGCCATCATCCTATTGGTTGCACTGCACCAACTTTTTTTTTCCTCATCTTTTTATTATCTTTGTTTTTCTCCACTTCTGTCATCACAATCACTCAAACTTCAATTTTGATGTCAATCAACAAGACTATTAAAGACCCCTTGAAAATGGGTCTAATTTCATCATCACTTCTGTTTAATAACAATAAAAAAAGACTTTTAGAAATCAATTTTTCCAAGATCAATTGGAATATCTGACCATTTCTTTATTCTTTTATTTAATTATTAATTGTTGTTTTTCATTTTTAATGATCTAGCTAATTCCTTACCAAGATTTTGAAACATGAGGATAAATTGTCAGTATGCAATGGGCAGGATTATTGTTTTGGGTGGTAGCTGAACTGGCTGTGATTCCTCTTACCTCTGTCTAGAATATGGTGAACTGATTTCAACATATTGGCACAGTCCACACCCAGGAGAAAATTTGCCAACCAACTATCACACAAAATCCATAAACTAGGTAAGGCCTCCCAAATTTCACCAAAGAATCCTTACCTTCAACCTCAAGAGTTTCAATCCCACCTCCAATGGAAAATCAAAAACTGGGTGAGGTTATATGGATTGACAAATTGACTTTCAAACTAGTGAAGCAAGTCCACCAAGTCCAAGTTTGAAACACACCAAAAGAAAAGTGGATACTTGAGAATATTTCTGTGAATAATTTGTCTGGGAGTATTTTGTGTGGCTGAAAAATCAAGGATTTGTTTTCTTCAACGGAATATTACCTCAATAAAAATGATATTCCAAGTTTATTGGCCAAAAATCCAACAATTCTTCAATCACATTAAGACTATGCCTTGGTTGATGGGACAACATTGGCTGATTCTAATGTAAGACAACACTCCAATTCTCACAGATAGACTGAGCAACAAATGACACCATCAACATGAAATTATGAATATGGTTTTCCCAGCACACTCACCTGACCTAAACCCAATAAAAAACATTTTGAAGATAATGAAGAGGGCCATCTCACAACTTTATCAACCACAGACCATTGAAAAACTTTAGGTGGTGATTTTGTCAGAATAGGATGATTTCCCTTGTGATACATTTGATGATTTACTACTTTCCATGAAAAACCAAATGGAAATGATGATTTATCACAGTGGTGTTCCAAAATCTTACTAGGACCATAGTTCTTATATAGTAAGTTCTCACTTGATCTCTTAAATGATTTCTCATTAACTGTTTTTTCAGTAATATTAATGAATTAAAGGTTTTATTTTTTTTTTGATATTTTTTTTTTTTATAAAAATCTTTATGGTTTAAAATAAAAAAATAAAAATAAAATAAAAAAATGTTTTTTTATTAAATGAATTTTTTTTATCTCTAATTTCTTTATTAAATTTTTTTTATTTTCTCTTTTTTTTTTTTATGAAACATTGAGTACCTTTTTTTTCCTGTAAGAATTTTTTTTTTCTTGTGCAGAAAAAAAAAATGTTTTTTTTTTTTTAATTTTGTTTGAATAATTATAGAATTAAACTTAAAAAAAGAATATTTGATTATTATTAAACTAAAATACTATTTAAAATACATTAAATAATTTTAAAATTTTTAAAGTTTTAAAAAGTTTTATGAAATATTAATTAAAACTTTTTTTTTTTTTTTTTTTTTTTTTTTGGTTCTTCAGAAAAAAATATTTAATTCTTATAGCTCAAAATGAAACCTATTATATAAATTTATTTCAAAAACAAAATTAAAATTAATATATGATTACAAATTTTTTTTTTTTTTTTAAAAAAAAAAACAATCAATCATTGATTATTAAAAAAAAAAAACTAAACAAATTTCAAACTATTTCAGTGAAAATATTTATTAAGAGCAATCTTCATTTTGTGTGACATTTACAATAGTAAGTTATCCAATAGAACCCAAGGAACATCCTTCCATTCTGAGTGAATTTAAAACTGAAATTCTTGCACAGATTAGGGCTGGTATAATGTTGAAATCAAATTCTTCATTGTTTTCCAAATATTCTCAATGGGGTTAAGGTCTGGAGAATGAGCTAGCCAAATCATTTTTTTTGATGCAATGTTGTTTGCTCCACTTTTTTCTGAGGTTTTCTATGTGAATAAGGGTGTTTTCCTCCATTATGATTAATTGGTGACAGCCCATTATCCATGTGGATGACAAAGGGGAGCAGAGCTGGCTGATATATTTGTTGGATCATCTTGGCCAAAGTCATTTTCCTTTCAAGAATTTCAATTTTTTGGCCAAACAAAACACCCCCAATATCATAAGTGATTGTCAGCCCAATAAATGGCTTACCGCAAGATTTTTTATTAGCTACTTCTCTTGAGATGTTTGCCATACTCGCAAAGGATCTGTGTAAGGTTTGACTATGAAACAATAAGTAAAAATTACTAATTTATTACTTATTGTACTCTGAATGTCCTTATAATTAAAATAAATAAGATTAAAATAATAATAATAATAAAGAGATATTATTATTATGGTGTAAAAATATTATATTATTAAATAAATATAATAATATAAATTAATATTATATGAAATTATAATATTATAAATAATATATTAATATAAAATAATTAATATATTATAAAGCTCTTTATTATTGTTACCAACAAATAATAAAGGCGTAAAAAACTGTTTTTTATAAATAAAAAACAATTAATAACAATAATATTACTAATATTAAAGTTATATATTAATATAAATACTATTTATATTAATTAAGAATTATCAAGAGTAATAATAAGAGAGAAATTATTATAATAAGATGAAATAACCTACTTTTAACACTTAAAATAATAATTTTGAGATATTTTACGCCAAAAGAATATAATACAACTTTTTCAAATTGTATTTACAATAAAAAATAAAGAAAATTACTAAATTTCTTGATTTTACGTGGAAAATGAGTTTACAGAGAGATTTATAACAAAAACAATTAAGGAATTGATTTAATCACGTAAAAATAGTGATTAATATTAAGATGGTCTTTGGTCTTTAATAATATAAGAGTTTTATATATAAAGAATAAAGAATTTACCTTTTATTTAATTGATTTAATGTTTTTGATGCGTCTGAGGGGAAAATAGAGTAAAAAGAGCTCTATTTATAGTAAATACCTCCCTCCTAGAGTCCAGCAGGCTTCTAGTAGACGTGTACTGATCATATCCACTGGAATTGATCAATATTTTAAGGTTTAAGGGTGATTACATTATGATCAAACCATATTACATCATTATTACACCATTATTTAGAGTTATCACTATAACTCTAAGTTTGATGACATCAGAGGCTTGGAAGAACCCCAAATTTCGTGGATTTTATTAGTTTTAATCATAAACTAATAGTATTCACCAATTTTATCACTCTTAAGACTTTTAAACTTAAATTAAGGTTACAGTATGTGATCATAACTGCTCAAATTAAGCTCAAACTTTGATCCTCAATAACTTTTAAGATTTACACGCTACAAAAATTCAGAGAGTGAATTCTGATAGCCTGGCATAACCTTATTATGCTGCCAAGAGCTTTTCATTACATCATCAAAACTCTAATTTTGATGATTTTTCTTGTAACTCATCTTTTCTGTCAAAATTCGATATTTTAAACTTCAAACCTTGATTTCAGGGGGTTATACCCTGAATTTAATAATAAAAATTACATCATTCTTCACGAATGAACTAGGAGAATCCAACTGTATACTTTTTTTTTAGTTTGGAACACTTTCACAACAAAGTGGTCAACAGCTCTGTTGATTTTTATTAATAATTCATCATAGGTTTTAACCTTGTTTATAATTTGTAAAATAAAGTTCATATCTGTGCTCTTACAGTAATTACGTGGTAACTTTATTTCTGGTTCATCATTCTATCATGTATAGTTTAGAAGATATTAGCTATGATCCTTGAATATATGTGTTGACCAAAAAAGTGCATATATTCAGGATAATTCCTTAAGTATTAACATTGGAAATTAGCTTATTAATTGTTTTATGTGTGGATTTTCATGGGGAATCCACTGGTACAGTTTGTTTTACATGTTGTTTCATTAGTTCTTGAGATAAATAAGGTTTTATGGTTTTTATAAGGTATTATACCTTATAATTCCTTAAATATTGACTTTACAGATATGCCATAAAAATGGTATATGTGTATTTTTCCATGGGGAATCCAATGGTATAATTTATTTTACATGTTGATTCATTGGTTTTTAAGTTAAACCAATTTTTGTACCAATTTATGGTATTTTTTGTATATTTATTCTAAGTAATTTTAATATAATTATATTAAAGTTATAATTATTCTGAGTCTTTTTTGTGACCTTATTGGGTATGTGGTCATATCTCAAAGGCTCACATTCGCTACCACCAAAAAAGATTGTACCACAATCTGATATGTGTGATTAGGGTATTATCCACTGTCCTAGCTCTTCATTAGACTTTGTTAGTCTTGAAGCTCAATAATGCTTAACTTTTCTATTTTTCAGGCTTTCTTTCATGTCTGAACCTTCTTAGTAGTTTATCAGCATTTGTTATATCTTTCTCAAGTAGCCATTCATCTTCTTGAGTTGAATTTCTATACCTAACAAGGTATTCCCTTTCTTTTTTGTTTCTTGTCCTTCTTTCTTTAAGGACTTTTACTATTTTCTTTTCTTCTCCTTCTTCCAAGGGGGGAATCTCAAGTGGGGGTTTATTTCTTAGTGGAAATAACTCCTTGTCACTTGAACTGTAAGGTTTTATCAGACTTACAGGGAAAGTTGGGTGTTTGTTCATTAGTTCACCTGTGAGTTCTAATTGCACAGCATTGGGTCCATGGAGTGCTTTTATCATAAATGGTCCTGCAAAGGAATCTTTCAATTTCTTTGGGCCTTTTATGTTATTGAAATTAAGGGTTGATACTAAAACCAAGTCTCCTATTTTGAAATCAGGTGGCTTATGACTTTTATCCCATCTTTCTTTTGCATATTTAAAAGAATCTTGCATGCATCTGTTTGCATGGTGTCTTGCTTTGTCAAGCATTATCTTGAGACTGCTTTCTGTTGGATGTATATCCACTAAGTCCTTTTTGAGGGTATCATAAGGAAGTCTTGGATTCCAACCTTTCTCTAGCATTGCTGGTGTTTTGCCAGTAGAAGAATGGATTGATGTCTTATATGCCAGTTCAAGTGCTGGTATTAGTGTACACCAATCATGGGTAAAACCATCAGAATCTTTGAATTCTAGCCCATAAGCACAGAATCTTCTGATCATATCCTCTAGGGTCTGTATCATTCTTTCTGCTAGACCATCAGTTTGAGGATGATAAGCTGTTGAGAATGATAACTTTGTCCCAAACAAGTTATGGAGATTTGTCCATAATGCTGAAGTGAACTTTGGGTCTCTGTCACTTATAATATTTTGGAATAAGCCTGTGTGGCTAATGACTTTATTCCATATCATTATGGCTGTATCCATAGCTGTGTCATCTTTATGACATGGTAAGAACATGGGAGTTTTACTGTACCTGTCAACTAATACTAGGCATGCATTATAACTCCTGTCTCCTCCTGGAGGTAAGGCTGTTACCCAATCCATATGAACTATTTCCCATGGGGATTTTGGTTCTTGGATTTGGATCATCATTCCAAATTTCTTTCCTGTGGCTCTGTTGGCTTTTTGACATCTGTCACAGGTTTGGCAGTACTCTGCAACATCTTTCTTCCAATTTGGCCACCAAGAGCAGGTTTTCACCCTCTCTAGTGTCCTATCTTCTGAGAGATGTCCAGATGCAACACTATCATGACACTCATGTAGAATAGTGTTTATTAGTGTTCTATCTGTTAAGGCTATAACACATGTGTGTTTTGTTCTATGGTAAAGGATTCCATCAAGGAGGTGAAATCTTCCTTCATCATATGCCTTTTTCCATAATTCATCTAGTTTTGATGAAAGTGATGGATCTTTGCAGTCTTTCATTAGAAGTTGGCTTAAGATATGGCAATTTTTGTCTGTCTTATAGCTTTCTTTAACTTGGTTAAAGAATTCTGTGCCAATGTCTGTAACACATATTCCTTCTATATGATGCTCTTCTTGTGGTACCCATGCTGGATTGTCAGGGGTATTTGCTAGAGCCCATCTGCTAAGACCATCTGCATTTTTATGAATATTTCCAGATTTATGAACAATAGTCATATTTCCTCTATATTCTTGGATAGCAATTTGCCATCTCAGCATATGTCTATTTGGAGTCTTCATATTTAATAGTGATTTCACAGCATTACAGTCTGTGATTACATCAAATACTGTGCCATCCAAATAATAATGCAGTTTTTCTAAAGCCCACACTAAGCATAAGCATTCCATTTGGCTTGCTCCATACCTTGCTTCTGTTGGCTTTATTTGCCTTGAAATGAAACAAATTGGTCCTTCCACTGGTTTATCATTGATAATTTGTGTTTGGTGAAGTGCAGCACCTAATCCTTCTCCACAAGCATCAATGTACAGTTTGAAGGGCAGTTTCCAATCTGGCATTAGAAGAAATGGGGCATTTGTTAAGGAATTTTTCAATTCTTCATATGCCTTGACTCTTTCTTCTGTCATCTCATAGACTGTTTGTTGGTCACATAGCTTATACAAGGATTTAGCAATCTTTGCAAAGTCCTTTATATTCTGTCTATAGTAACCAGCAAATCCTAGAAATGATTGCATTTCCTTTTTGGTTTGAGGCATTGGCTTAAGTAGTACTGCTGCTACTTTATTTTTGTCTATGCCTAGACTAAGGCCAGATACAACATGTCCTAGTGCTTTTAATTCACTATATGCAAAATGACACTTTTTCAAGGAAATTTTCATATTCACTTGGACTATTTTTTGAAGTACCCTTTCTAGTCTTGTAAGGTGATTTTCCCAAGTTTCTGAGCAAACAATGATATCATCAATATAGATAATTAACCATCCTTCTGATAATTCTTCAGGGAATATGGTATTCATCATTCTTTGATAATGGGAAGGTGCATTTTTTATTCCAAATGGCATTCTTAATTATTCAAAAATTCCACAATGGACTATTATTCTTAGTAGTTTCTTGTCATTGTCTGTTAAGACATTTCGATGAAAACCCTTAAGAGCATCCATAGCTGTGATGAACTTAGCTTGTGACAATTGGGTTAATGTCTCATGGATTCTGGGTATTGGATATCTGTCTGGAATGGTATAGGTATTCAGGGCTCTGAAGTCTCCTACCATCCTTGATTTTCCATTATGCCAAGTTATAATGACAGGTGTAGTAACTTCTACTTGTTCATTATGTCCAACCTTTCTTAATACTCCAAGGTCCATTAACTCTTTAATGTGCACCTCTAAGGCTTCTCTAGCTCTTGGACTGGCTGGATAAGCAGGTCTTCTTAATAAAGGTGGGTAAGGTTTTTCTACATTAAGAATTATATCCACTTCATGTCCAATTATGGCACCTAGTGGCTCTTTGTCAGTTGCAAAGGCATTTTTATACTTAAATAAGAGGTCAATCAATTTTTCTTTCATTTTTTCTGTTAATTCTTGATTGAATTCTGCCTCTTTGAGTTGTTCAGATATAAAAAGTTCCTTTTCTGGAATTTTTTCTTCATTCTTAATAACTGTGATTTGTTTTTTGTTATTTAAGAATCCAAACTTTTGTCTTTTGTTATCTCCTATGGTAAAATATCTGTCCTTTTTGTTGGAGATACCTATACCATAGATTGATAAGTAGTCATTCCCAAGTATGAAATGATTACTAGTACAGTTGTCCATTACTACAAACTCTACTTTAATTCTGACACATTGTGAGGGATGAGGAAAAATTAGTGTTAAATCAATTATTCCAAGGGGCTTCATGCTCTCACTTGCACTACTAAATTTGACACCTTGTATTGGCATAAGTTTTTCCTGCCAGTCTGGGACAATGGTTTTTAAATAACTTTTGCCAACACAAGTGCAATATGCTCCTGTATCCAAGTTAACCTCTCCTTCTTGGTTATCAACCATAACAATACTAATACTTGATTTTCCAGCTGTATATCCCATTCCTCTTGCAGGTTTGGTTCTATACATTTTGGCATCTTGTATGTTTGTCAGATTTGTGTCAGATGTTCCAACTTGTGGTAAGTTTGAATTAACATCCAGTACTTCATAAATTATATCAATATTATTAATTTGTGCATTAATTATATTGATTTCATCACTTTCAGAGCTTTCTGACTCTTCTGTCTCTTTTTCAGAGTCAGATTCCTCTTCTTTGTCATTGTGGTTTTCTGTTTCCACAATTTCATTAATCTTTGCTTTTTTAAGGCAATTATTGGCTAAGTGTCCAATAACTCCACATTTATGGCATTTTCTTTGCTCATTATTGTTGGATGTATTGGGCTTAAAGGATTCTTTTGACTTATCTTTTTTGATAAATGGTTTATTTGGGCTTTTAATGTCCAATTTTTTCCAAGTCCTGCCAATTTTTGTTCTTGTCACTATATCTTCTAGTGCATTTATATACTCTTCTGTGGAGCATGGTTCTATACACCTGCTTCTTAGGGCATGTTCTAGTTCTCCTCCACAATTTTTAAGTATTTTCATATGCACCATCTTCTGTGACATTTCTGGGTACAGTGCATTAAGCCTTTCAGCTTGTTTTAAGAACCAAGTTAAAGGTTTATCTTTCTCAGGGTCAAAGAAAGAGTTTTCAAATGCATTTTCTATCTTATACCTCCAGGCATCATTTGCCCACTTGGTGATTATTTCTTGTTTCCACCAAGACCAGGTATTTTTACCATTTGTTTGTCTTATGCCATAATACCATCTTTTTGCAGATTTCTCAAACAATGAATGTAATCTTGCAGTGATTAATTCATCTGGTATGGCATAGTCTTCTTGTAACATGTCAATTGTTTTAATAAATGAAATTTGGTCATATTCACCTTCTCCTGTGAATGTTGGCCATTCCTTCAATTGAGGTGCTTCCTTCATTAAGACTTGGTTATTGTCTCAAGTCTGTTATGAAAGGATTTGACAATTCCTCTTTTGTTTTAACAGGGCTTCTTATATGAGAAAATGGTGTTGATAACTTTGGCATATTTAAATTAGCCTCATTAATTTTATCCATTTTTTCTGTAATAAGCCTTATTTCACTTTGAATATCATCTTTCAGATGCATTCTTGCTTCATCACTTTTTTCCACATGGTCCAAAAGTAATTTTTGGTGTGATGAAGTCTTTTCTTCAAATTTTTCTACAGAAATACTTAATTTATTTAATTTTTCTGTAAGATTGTCAATACTCACATCATAATTGATTGTCAAAGTCTTGTCTTTGATATCTTTTATGTATTTATACAATTCTTGTTGTCCTTGTATCAATTTTTGAGTATTGTCAATTAAATTCTTTGGTTTATTATTTTCAACAATAAACTCAATGTTGTCAATTTCTTTCTTGTTTTGCATGACAATTTTTGTTAAAGAAGATAAATTGTTATTTATTTCTTGTAGTGATAATAAACTATCTTTAATTTCTTTTAGAGGTAATATACTATTTTTAATTTCTGTTAAAGTATTTACAACATCTTTTGACAAGGTTATTTCTTTGGGAAATGAGGTTGTCTCATTCTTTGCTCTTCCTTGTCCTTGAATTCCATCAAGGTTCTGGCCATGTTGAAAACATTGTCCATGGCATCCTTTTGGATTCTTGGGATTCTGTAGCTTGGGGAATATGGTTTCCTCCAATGCTTTTTCTTGTTCTTCTTCCCTTCTTGGGGAAGTGGGTTGGCTTGAGGCTTGCTGGTAGAGGCTACTGGGGCTTCTTCCTTGGTTGCCTCCCTCTTTTCGGCATGATAATCCTTGATTTTTTTGATTTGAGGTTTGGATGACAGTTGATTCCATCCATTGGAGTATTTCACTATCTCCTCCTCTTTGAGGAACTTTTTCAGGATGTGCCAGGAGTTCATCACTCCTTGGTGTATTTGAGGCAGCATTTCCCAGTCTTTGTCCTTGTATACTGTGTAATACTGCTTGTACTGGCTCATGTAGATGTCTATTTGAGCCCTCTGAATGTGATTTGTACCTATTTGAGTTACTCATACTTAGTTCCAATTCAGGCTCAGATATCATGGGCATTTCTGGGACTTGCCTTTGGGATAAGGCACTTCCTTGTGTGGATTCTGTTCCACTGGGGACATTTCCCTTTCTTTTCCCTTTTGAGGGATCAATTCTACCTCTGAGTCCAGCTCCATCTGATTGGATGGAGTATTGGGAACCTCTTCTGGTAGTCATAATTTAAAGAATAAGAAAAAATAAAAGTATTTTAGAATAAAATTCTTTTATGGCAACTTAAAAAGAGGTGCTCACCTTCAGAGTCTTGAATGGTGGGCCCTGGAAAGTCTAATTTCTTAGCTTTCTTTCTTTTGGTGATAACTGGTGTAGGAGAACTTTGACAAGTTTCTTCCACCAATCTCTCAACAGTAGCTTGGTTGTCTTCTGTTGGGTTATCTTCAAACACTAAAAAAGACAAATAAATATAAGTCTTTTTATAATAAGTGTTATTTTTGGCAAGATATGGAAATTTTCCACGTAGAAATTGCTTTTTTATCTTTAAAAAATTGAAATAAATAAAGAAATGAATAAAAATGAATAAAAATAACTTTTTTATTGGTTTTTAATATTTTTTAATATTTTATATATATATTTTTTTTTTATTTTTAAAGAATAAAATAAAAAATAAATATGATTCTTATAAAATTAAATTATAATAAAAATTATTTTTAATTTATAAAATATCTCTTTCAATCACTAGAGTCACTCAAAGAAAGTTCTTGCAAGTCTAAGGATGTGAAAAACCATGTGTAAGACAGTCCAATTGCTTTCCAAATGCCTCAATAGCTTTTAAAATCAATAAAATATAAAATTATTATAAAATTTTATGATGATAAATATAATTTATTATTGGATAAACCCAAATAGAATCTTTTTAAAGGTCTTTTAAGTAAATATCACGGCCAGGCCCCCAAATGTAAGGTTTGACTATGAAACAATAAGTAAAAATTACTAATTTATTACTTATTGTACTCTGAATGTCCTTATAATTAAAATAATAATAATAATAAAGAAATATTATTATTATGGCGTAAAAATATTATATTATTAAATAAATATAATAATATAAATTAATATTATATGAAATTATAATATTATAAATAATATATTAATATAAAATAATTAATATATTATAAAGCTCTTTATTATTGTTACAAACAAATAATAAAGGCATAAAAAACTGTTTTTTATAAATAAAAAACAATTAATAACAATAATATTACTAATATTAAAGTTATATATTAATATAAATACTATTTATATTAATTAAGAATTATTAAGAGTAATAATAAGAGAGAAATTATTATAATAAGATGAAATAACCTACTTTTAACACTTAAAATAATAATTTTGAGATATTTTACGCCAAAATAATATAATACAGCTTTTTCAAATTGTATTTACAATAAAAAATAAAGAAAATTACTAAATTTCTTGATTTTACGTGGAAAATGAGTTTACAGAGAGATTTATAACAAAAACAATTAAGGAATTGATTTAATCACGTAAAAATAGTGATTAATATTAAGATGGTCTTTGGTCTTTAATAATATAAGAGTTTTATATATAAAGAATAAAGAATTTACCTTTTATTTAATTGATTTAATGTTTTTGATGCGTCTGAGGGGAAAATAGAGTAAAAAGAGCTCTATTTATAGTAAATACCTCCCTCCTGGAGTCCAGAAGGCTTCTAGTAGACGTGTACTGATCATATCCACTGGAATTGATCAATATTTTAAGGTTTAAGGGTGATTACATCATGATCAAACCATATTACATCATTATTACACCATTATTTAGAGTTATCACTATAACTCTAAGTTTGATGACATCAGAGGCTTGGCAGAACCCCAAATTTCGTGGATTTTATTAGTTTTAATCATAAACTAATAGTATTCACCAACTTTATCACTCTTAAGACTGTTAAGCTTAAATTAAGGTTACAGTATGTGATCATAACTGCTCAAATTAAGCTCAAACTTTGATCCTCAATAACTTTTAAGATTTACACGCTACAGCAATTCAGAGAGTGAATTCTGATAGCCTGGCATAACCTTATTATGCTGCCAAGAGCTTTTCATTACATCATCAAAACTCTAATTTTGATGATTTTTCTTGTAACTCATCTTTTCTGTTGAAATTCAATATTTTAAACTTCAAACCTTGATTTCAGGGGGTTATACCCTGAATTTAATAATAAAAATTACATCATTCTTCACGAATGAACTAGGAGAATTCAACTGTATCCTTTTTTTTAGTTTGGAACACTTTCACAACAAAGTGGTCAACAGCTCTGTTGATTTTTATTAATAATTCATCATAGGTTTTAACCTTGTTTATAATTTGTAAAATAAAGTTCATATCTGTTCTCTTACAGTAATTATGTGGTAACTTTATTTTTGGTTCATCATTCTATCATGTATAGTTTAGAAGATATTAGCTATGATCCTTGAATATATGCGTTGACCAAAAAAGTGCATATATTCAGGATAATTCCTTAAGTATTAACATTGGAAATTAGCTTATTAATTGTTTTATGTGTGGATTTTCATGGGGAATCCACTGGTACAGTTTGCTTTACATGTTGTTTCATTAGTTCTTGAGATAAATAAGGTTTTATGGTTTTCATAAGGTATTATACCTTATAATTCCTTAAATATTGACTTTACAGATATGCCATAAAAATGGTATATGTGTATTTTTCCATGGGGAATCCAATGGTATAATTTATTTTACATTTTGATTCATTGGTTTTTAATTTAAACCAATCTTTGTACCAATTTATGGTATTTTTTGTATATTTAAGTAATTATTCTTAATGTATATTTATTCTAAGTAATTTTAATATAATTATATTAAAGTTATAATTATTCTGAGTCTTTTTTGTGACCTTATTGGGTATGTGGTCATATCTCAAAGGCTCACAATCTGTCTTCTTGCCTACCTCAAAGGCAAATTGGTCAGTCAAAATCACCTTTTCCCAGTCATTTATCAGCCAACAATGAGGTTGCTGAGAAAAGGCCAGGAAAGCTTGGAAATCTTGAGGCTGTAAAAATTTTTTCCTCAGGGAGATTCTTAATTCTTTGAAAATTTTGTGAATCTTGCACTGGATCATTCTTATCAAAATGTTTTTTGGTAAGAATATTGGTTACTTGGGCCATGGCTAGGCACTAACATTTAGTAATTAATCAGTTGAGTAGTTTGTGATCTCATTCCTTTATAATCAATGGATGGACACTTTATTTTTTCATCTTGACCTTTCCGAGATACTGATACTTTGTAATTTTGTCGTAAACCTTTGTTATGGGTATTCCAAGCAACATCCCTATATTACAAAACCCCAGCCCAGGTCGACACATTCTGACTGTTTGGCCTTGCATCTTTTCTTCAAGGTAAGGCATTTCCTATAAGAAAAAAAAGGAAATTGAATATTGAAAAGTAAAAAAAATATTAATATAATGAACTCAATTGGAAGAAGAGGTAAGAAATTTGTAATTTCATGGAAATAGGTGGTTTGCCAGAGGGGCAACTGTTTATCAGGGCTTTTAAAAGGCATTGGGAGGATTTTGCCTCCCATTTCAATGGGTATGAGGATGCGATGAGTGAGAAAAAATAAATAAATTGAAGTTGGATTTTGACAAAGCAAGCGTGAAAGACTTGACCAATAGGATAGCATGACAGCAGCACATTTCTACGAGATGGTTCAGGTGCCCTGCTACATTTGCATTAAACTGGCGGGGCGCTGTAAAGTTATACAGTAAAGCCTATATCAACAAATGAATTATGGTGAATAGGCTTTCACATGTGTTTAGAAAGGTTATTAGTTCTCAATAATTTACCTCTCTTATCCCATAAGATGGATCCATACCTGTCTTAAGCCATTATCTACACATTTGCAGCATAAAAAAAAATCTGAAATTTTTCATTTCAAATTTTTTTTGTATGAATTTATTGATTTAATTTATAATATTAAATTTAATTAATTTAAAAAAGAAAATTAAATCAGAAAAACATTTAACTCCCTTTTATAAAGATATTAAAAACATGATTTGATTTAATTGAGATAAACTTTTTGGTATTTGAAAGTAAAATTAATTAATATACTTACTTATCTTTTTTCCTGTGATACCTTCAGATTATTATCATTTTGAGTTATATTGATTAAAAATTTTCTTTAATTTTTTTTTCTTTCATACTTAATTCATTTTAAAAGATTTAATAACTCAAAAATTTAAATTTTATTTTTTGGGGTAATAAGAATCAATAATCAAAGAAATTCAGTTCCTTGGACAAGGAAGGTTTTAAAAATTTGTCTAATCCAAAGTTTTTTGGGATGGTAGGTAATTTTTTATCCCAGAGATTATTGATTGTTGTAAAATTAATTACATTCCATTCCAGTCAAAACAGAAAGAATGGAGTTAATTAGATAAATATTGTAAGTTTTATTGATACCAACATTTCAATTGAAATAAAAGATAGCTAATGAGATAAAATAAATTATATTGAGCCTTGAAAAAACAAATTATTATAATTTATAAAAGTTGAACATGAGAAGTTAAGTTTGGTGAAAAAATAAAAATTAGCTTTATAATTTGTTTCCTTTAAAGTTTTCAACCAAGAGGTAAATTTTCAAATCCTTTGGGAAGATTGTTGTTTCAGTAAGTCATCCAGCTCTGGAAGATATTTGAGGTCATCCATTCCTTTAAATTTAAATATTATTGATAACTCAAGTGAAAGTCATATTTCTTCTAAAAAAAGTAGGACCTTTTGTACTTTATAATAAATAAAAATAAAAGATTTACTGTCCCAGTCTCATTAAATGTTACTGCAATTGTTCTTTTTCTCTTGTTAGATTTGATTCCACTGCTTTGGGTGAAGTCTAACCTTTTGGTTAGTTGAATTATATCGCAAAATGTTAGGATTATATATTAAATTAATGAAATAAGAAAAATAATCATTGAGAACTGATTTAAAAATAAAAAAACAAGTCTTATTTAAGTTAAAAATATTGGCTTGGTTAAATTCCTTAAAAAGTGGCTTGAGGCATATGATTTTATCTTGAAACTCTTCTGGAGTTGTTTTCAACATTTTAACATGATTCTTATAACTTATCAAGCTGCTTTTAATTTTTATTGATTCAATTCAATCTTTGTAGATATTAAGCCACTTACTGCTTTGTATCCCACATATGAATCAAAAGTCCTTCAAATTTGATCAAATGATGTCACCCTTTATGCTGAAATTACTATTTTTTTTTGAATCCATACCTCAAGAGAATTATCAACTTCTTTATGCTAAATAGATGATAAAGAATTTCTTTTCAAGTAGAAACTTCCTTTATTCCACTCTTGAGATAATTTTTTTTTCAACCATGCAGACATACAAGGCTGTTTAAGCCCTAATACTAGATAGATAAAAATCAAGTAACTCGAATTTATGAATTGATTGTACCCATTTTAATTGTTCCAATCAAGGATCTCAATATTTCTAAATAAGTTTTACACATGAATTTTGTAATATGCTAAGGCATTCTCTTTTTTTTTGTATATTTTCTTCTTTGGTAGAATTTTTTCTTGAATGTTTTTGAGTTTATAGGTGTTCACAATACTTGATAAGACAGCTAAATACTTATTATTGATAGTTTGTCAGGTTGATTAATAAGTCCGTTTCCTAATTGTGATCAATAATTTCATCCACCATATAATTCTCTGTAACAAGGTTCCCTTAATAATATAGCATTTCTTCCTCTTCATCTTTAATTCTTATGGTTTTATATTTCTCCTAAAACTTTTTTCTCTTTAGTTGATTTTGTGAAGGGAATTTGAGATTTATAATAAAAAGATCAATATATTAATCTTTAATGATGGTTTAAATTTATTTAGATAATAAATATTAGGAATCAGAAACAAAAAATAAATAAATTGTGTTTCCACACCATGTGGAAAACACTTGTTGATGAGGTGAACTCTTGAGTGATATAGAGTTCATGTCAAAAATGGGGAAGTGAACTTATTGTGCTTGTATGGATGAGGGGGAAGATAGTTTACAATATTTTAAAGTAGTGGAAGTTTGATAAGTGTCAAATAGATGGTAACAAGAAAAATGGAAAGATCTTTTCTGATGGGTTTTGGGAGGTTGTATTGTAATATTTTTGGTTCAAGGGTTATGGGGGATAGGAAATGACAGGTTTATGGGATTAGCACCTTTTTTTGGAAACATCTCTGTGGAATCAATTTTTCATGATTTAATAGGGATTATGGGTCTGTAAAGGTTCAAATTTAATTCTAAAGACAGTATAGAATCAAATATAATTGACGTTTGAAAGAGTAAAATTGCGAATTCTCTTTTACAATAAAATCAAAAAGAAAAGGAGAATAAATTTAAATGAAGAAATACATTGAATTTAAAGCTAAAGAAAAAAGAAATAATATTATTATTAGTAAATTAATTTTCATTTTTTTTTAAAAAAGAAAAAAAAACATTTTAATTTTTGAATTTTTTTTGGATTTTTTTTCTGAATATTTTGAATATAAATTAATTTTTATTTATTTAAATAAAATATTCTTATATAAATTCAAACTAAATAATATTGTTTTAGGTTTTCTTTTTTTTTGAAAAAAGAAATGAAAAAAATTATATGAACTTATTAAATAAAAATTGGGTCAAAAAAATTCTTTTAAATTCATTTATTTAATTTAATTTTAATTCAAAGGAAAATAGGAAAAGTCTTTTTTAAAAAAAAACAAAGTATACAAAAAAGTAAAAATAATAATAATTATTTTTTGAACCCTTTTTTTTTCTTTTTCAAAAAAAAAGAACAAAAAGAGTTAGATAGTTAGTTATTTACCTTATTTTATTTGAACCTTTTTCTTTGTATTTAAAAAAAAAAATTCAAGTTAATTTTTTCAGAAAAAAAAGATTATTAAAAATTCCAAAGGAACTAAATTATGTGTATATATTAAAATATAGAATAAAAAATAAATATTAATTATTATTATTATTATTATTATTATTATTATCATTATTATTATTATTGTTATTATTATTATTATTATTATTATTATTATTATTATTATTATTATTATTATTATTATTATTATTATTATTATTATCATTATTATTATTAAAAATTTAATAATTTTTATCAATATTATTTGATAAGAGTTTATTTTAGAATGATAATAATGAATTTATACTTAATTTTTATTCTTCTTTCATAAAAATGTTGATTAGGATCCCACATTAAAACTGCCAAAACTTTTTCAAGGTCAAATCCAACATGTAATTTTTGGAAATTTTTAAATACCACACCAATTCAGCTTTGAGATTTGAGGAACCCAAAGCCAAGCTTTTGTATACGAAATACGAAATTTCCTTTTATAAATTAGTCAATCAAATGAACTAACTAAAGCTCTCATTTTTTACAAGCGTCCATTATAATTCCCAAAAGAACTACTTGTCAAAAACTTTAAAATGATATATTGGCTTTATATCATATATACCTCTTTGTATATGAAAATGATGAGGAAATTGAAAAAATATTTTACTTTTCTTACATGTAATTTATTAAAAATGGTAAATTCAGCCACATCAATACAATCTTGAACCATAAATATATAAACAAATTACTTGATAAAATCAACTCAAGATAATTTCAAATAGTTATGCCATACCACATATTTCTCTTTCCGAATATTAGCTCAGATAACAAATAATGATTCAAACTTTCAAAATTATTCCAAATTTAAGAAAAAATATTCTTAAATTCAATTGGCAATTTCATTGTCAAGATTGTGGTATAATAGGAATGAAGAAGAATTGGGTAAAATAGGTATTCTTTTGGGGGTTAGCCAGGGTGTTAGTGTGTTATATAATAATAGGATTATTGCATGCTTGGAAATATTAAAACAAAGAACTATCAAGTGGACTTATGAAAATGAAATATTGAAAGCTTTTGAAGTCATTAAATAAGTTTGCTTTCCAGGTTTTTTTGGATTTACAGATGAAAGCTTAATGGAATTTTTACAAAGGCCTGAGAAGGATGGCAAATAATATTCTTATTATAAAATAAGGTTAGTATTGAGGCAATCAAATTTTTTTTGAATGTAAAAATTATCTAAATAACTTACATAAAAAAAAAATTTGGATAAAAAACTTAACTGAATATTTTATTTGATATAAAAAGATCAATTCAATTTCATGTAGGCTTTATAGGATCATTGAATCACTAACCTGTTTATCAAAAGATGAAGATAGAAATAAATACCAAAAATTTACATTCAAAGGATCAGCATTTTATTTCAAATTCCGTTTATGAAAGCTCTCCATATATATTACCAGAATTTAAGGTTTCTTCTTCGCACAAAAAAATTAATCTTAGCTTTAACCTCTGCCTTGCGCAGTCCAGGGTATGAATTGAGAAATCTATTGGAATCTTGAAGCTTTTCTGGTCATTGTTGAAAGAGATGTGTAATAAGATGAGAAGAAAGGTGGAGATTCGGAGGTTTGTTGATTTGTATTTTTTGTTTGATGATATTGCATAAAATGGATTTACAAACTAAGTATAAATGGTAAACTCTGTTTGATTATGAAGATCCTCCAGAGCTGAGAAGTATTGGTCATTACAGGAATTTGTAAAGATATTATCTCTACAATGGTATAATAATAAATGAATTATGTTTGAGTTAGTATCTTATAAATGAGTTCCTTATTTGGATAAAGAGATTTATTATAAATTATATATTTTGTAAAAAAAGAATCTTTTATTGATGTAGCTATTAAATTTCAGTTCTTTTCAGGTTCTCCTTATTTCCAAAGAAAAATAATTAATTGAAAAAAATAAGTAATTTTCATTAAATTTGAAATCATATTTTTATGAATTTTTTTTTAAAGAAATGAAGTGATATCAGGAAATTTAATTTCTTGTGACAATGATTTTGATTTGAAACTTGAAAATAACTTAATTTTTTCAATAAATGATTTTATTAAAAAACACAATAAAATTTTAATCATTTGAGGTGATAAAAATGGAAAAAAAAGACCAATGACATTATGTTTAGATTTTCTTTGGCCCAGTTGAAAAATTGTTCATTTCTTCCTGATTGATAATAATTCTTTATCAAATTTATTGAGTGGTTAAATATAATTTTTTTTTACCAATATTAGATTTTTTTTTTGAATTTTAAATGAGCATCGAAAATGGGTAATAAATGGGTGAATTTGTAATTAAATTTGTGGTTTTTTGTTAGTTTGATTTGATATTAACAATTTTTTCCAAAGTAATTAAATTATTACTGGTTTTTTGATTATTAAATTTAAAAAAAACTTGAAAGAATTTCATGTGACCCATTGAGTTTGAATAAAGCTGAAAAGGTTTTCTTCATCAAGGATTTGAATATTTTTCTCATGGGTAAATTTGGATCAAATTTGATTTCTTGATTGATTGAAATTATCAAACCTTTCAAGTTTCTTCCATTAATTATTTCAATCTTGAATTCATATTATGGTAGATTTTCATTTTCTTTCATACACCCCAGAAGATTTGACTTCACTAGAACTTTGTCTAAAAAAATGCCTCTCATTATACCCCCAAAAGGATTTTTTATGCTTTTTATGTTTTTGGATTATTTATTTCAAGAAATTATAAGATAATTGAGGGTTCTAATAATTGAGGTTGTCTTATTTAAGGAATTAACTTAATAAAGGATAACAGTAAATTTGGATGTAATGGTGGCATTAATTAAGACATAAGGATTTATATGAATATTTATGGGAGTGATATTAAGAGATGATTAATTATCCTTCTTGGCTTTTATTGAAAATGCTTTGAAACTCTTCAGTTAATTTTTTTTTCTAGAGGTCTTTAAGGCATTTCTTGAATTTTAAATTCAATTTCTCTGTTATATTTTGGCTGATGCATAGAAGGATTTATTGAAAGAAGATTGATTATTAATTTGAGGTATTTTATGATTGAATGACATTGGGTCTGGAAAACAAATTTCATTATCAAACACATTTAATAAAAAATTGGCAGAAGGAGGAAATGAATCACTTTTAAGCAGATCATTATGAACTAACAGTGGTTTTGGAGGAACCATTTCATCATGAGATAACTTCAAAGGATGAAAAGAGGGGTTGGAATATGGAATGGGAGTTTGAATTTTATATTTGAATTTCAGATTCTTTGGAAGAACTGGAGAAATAATTAATAATCACAACAATAGTACTTATATAATATAGACATGGAGTGATAAAAAATCAATATTTATTAGCTTATTTTAGAATGAATCAGTATTGGAAGATATTTAAATAAAATTAAAAGCATCAGTATTTCTAATCATTTTATACAAAAAATGATATTTATTATGGATGATGGTTAGTTAGGAGAAATAATGGGAAATAAAATTTCTTAGAATAAAATTTAAGAAGAAATTTAATAATATTATTACATATTATTATTAAGATTTAAGAAAATAAAATCATGAATTAATAATATATCCCTACCAATCATTTTTGAAAAAATACCTATAATATTAAAATATAATTTTTCATGGAATCATCCTCATATGAATCAAAATATGTAGTTGGTTCTATATTAGGCTTATTAAATGAATGCAATATCCATTTAATTATGAAAAAGGAACCTGCTTTCCAGATTATCAGGAATTTTCTTGAAACCCTTTATATTGTCATTCTCCATGACTCCTAATCCACTTGCACTCTCAAATTTTTTGTCCAAAGTATATTTCTTATATTTTTTCCATAAGTTACACATACTTGCTGTCAGAGGACTCAAGAATTTTCAGGAAATATTATTAAACTGAATATCCATAATTTGAAATCAAATTTCTTTCTTTAAGGGGGCCATCCAACTGAAGCTGAACAATTTTTCCTGCAACAAGAAACATAATTCAATCTATTCCTCAACGAATTGATTATACATTGATAATTTACCTGAGTAAAATAGCTAGAAGTTTGTGATGGTGATGGGGTGGCTTTGTGAGATGGAATAAAACTTTAAGCTCCAATACATTTATTTTTTTTCAGAAGAAAAAATGTAATTCTTAAGTCAATGAATATATCTTTTTTAAAAAAATGTGCCAATGAAATTTATGATGAGTATTGTTATATGGAATTTGAAAAGTGGATGATTTGAAAACTTCCAAAAACACTTTAATTTGTTGATCACTGGAAAATAAGAAAATTCAAAAAACCCTCTTAGCTTTGAAAATGGAAATTACAGTTTTTTTTGCAAAACCAAAATTTAGTGTTCCTGATTAAACATTTGGATTAGGAAAACTAGGGTATGTGGATTTTCCTTAAATTACCAACATTTTTTCATTTGGTATCTGGAAGGATTGAGAAACCTTAATATGTAATTATGAAATAAAGTATCAAATAAAAAAATATTTCTTTTGAAATATAAAAATCAGAAAAAAAAACTTTCATGAATTAAAATTGAATTAAAAAAACCTTTTTTTGTTTAGGGGAAGGGGAAAGGGAGTAGCTATGTGAGATATTATAGTATTTCAGAAAGCTCTTTTAATTCCAAGTTTGTTTGGTTTTTTATTTCTTATTCTTATTTTATATCAGAAATTTTGATAAAATTCAAATAATTTTTTTCATTGCACTTTTTTTGAATTATTATTTTCAAATTTGTTTAGTTTTTTCTATGAATTGATTCAAATTTTTTCTAAATACCTTCATTGATTCCCTTAAAAAACAAAATAGAAGACTTTGGATTTAATTCAGATATTAATTAATTAATCTTCTTTTTTAATGTTTTTTTTGATTTCTTTTTTTCATTTATTATGAAAATCGAACAAAATCAAGTTGAGTTTTTCATTCTCCCGTGTTTATTTTTTTTTCAAAAAAACAATTAAAGGAGGCTGGTAAAAGAATTAAAGTATTTTGGTAAAAAGAAGAATAAGTAATTATGTACTTCAACTAAAACAATTATATTTTTTTGAACAAAATTCAGCAAAAGAATCTAAGAAGTATTAAAAAAAATACAATTAATCCTTCAATGATTCTTTTTGTTAAAATAATAATAATAAGAGCTTATTATAAAATAAATGAAACTGCACTGTTTACATTAATGATAGGCTTTTATGGAATCAATTTAATTACGGTCGTTGATATTGTAAAAAATGAAAGTTATTCCAATGAAAAAAACTACATGGATTTAATTAAAAAAAATTCCATAATTATCATTAAAAAAATCCATAAATTTAATTTTGAAAATTACATAATTTTCATAAAAAATGCCATAATTCTCATTCAAGAAATTCCATAATTTAAATATAATAAATACCATAACTTTCATCTTGAAAATTCCATAATTTTGATGTAAAAATGCCATAATTGTCATTTAATAAATGCCATAAATTTCATTCAAAAATTCCGTATTTTGAATTTAAAGAACACAATTTCTTGGTACTTGAAAAATGTAATATTTGAAATTTCCACAATACCATTCTATTATGTTCATTCAAAAAAATACATAATTGTTGTTGAAAAACACACACAATTGTTTTCAAAAATACATAATTTCGATGCCAAAAATTCCAAAATTTTCATGTAAACAATTCAATAATTTTCATTTAAATGATTCCATAGGTTTAATTTGAACAGTACCATATTTGGAATTTGGACAATTTAATATTTTGAATTTCCACATTATAATAGGTTTAATGAAAACAATACCAATTCAATAATTCAAAAAATGACATAGCTTTGGAATTAAATAGTTTTCACTCGAAAGTATCCATACTTTCAATTTAAGAAATTCCATAATTATCATGTAAAAAATGCCATAATTTTCATTCTAAACCAGGCATATTTTTAATTTAAACAATTGCATATTTTGAATTTAAAAACATCATTTTTGGAATTGAAAAAATGTAATATTTGGAAATTCCATAATACCATGATTGTAGCTAAAAAATACGATTTCCATAATTGAAACAAGAGCATAAAACTCACTGAAATTATACCATAAATTTAAGCAAAATAATACCATAATTTCCATCATGATGATTCCCGGACCTCTCATGAAAACCCCCTTTTTTGTTTCTAAACATTTAGATCAAAAACCCCAAGATATTGGTTTTTTTTTGGTAAATTATCAAGAATCTCAACTTTCTCCAAAAGAAACAAGCAAAATCTTCCAACTAGAACAATTTTTATAATTATTTTTGAATGATCTTTTCACTTTTAAAAGCTTTGAATTTAGAAAAAAAATACTAACAAATATTGAAAATATTCAATGTTCTTGGAAATACACCCCACAAAAAAAGGCCAAATAAATGAAAAGAATATCAAAAAAACTTTTTTTTGAGAAATTTTTCCAAAAATTTGGCTTATTAATGTGTTCTTAATAAGAGCTTACAGGTTTTTTTTACCAGAACAATAAAAAACTGGAAAAAAAGGTTTATTATTATCAAATTTGCTTGTATTTATAATAATGGAAGGTTATCTAAAAGAAAACCAATTTAAAAGAAATATTAAATGAATTGATATGTTTGAATATGGAAAGAAAGAAATTTTATACTTTCATTTTATTATAATTAGCTATAAATCGCTTAGTGTAATTAATTCATTCACTCTCGAGTATTTGAATATTTCTCATCGGTAGAATATTAATCAACAATAATAGTTTCTGATAGTATTAATCTTGTTCTAGAGTTTTATTTTTACTTGAAGAAAAATCTCATGATTTTTTTAACCATTTACTTAATGAGTGAGGAAGATTTTACTGAGGTATAGTTACTATTTCCAAATAAATCAGTTAAATTAGAGTTTAACTTAATAAAATGGATAATTAATGAATAATATTATAATGTAAAATTAAATCAAGAGATTTAATATAATTTTAGACTCTTTCCTGTATCAGGAAAAGTATGGAATTATTTCTTCAAAGGAAATTATAAGGATTAATTATATATTTTATTTTGATCAAATGAAAATTTTAAATCAGAATAAATAAAGGAGCTTAAATGAATTAGATAGAATTTGAAACAATAGAAGCTCTAATAAAAATAATGATTAATTTTTGGTTTTATTTAATCTAATTATTTTGAGAAAAATTTTAAATTGATTTTTTTTTGTTTTCAATTTAAGTTTCTGAATGAATTTTTTTTATAAAAATAACTTAAAATTTGAATTATCAAATTATTTTCAATATTTGAGAATCAAAAGAATAAAAAATTTGAGCATTTTTTTATGTTTTGAAACTTATGAAAATAATAAAATTCAAATTATAAAATTTCATCAACTTCATAAAAGAAAAACCAGCATATTATTTATTATAAAATCAAAATATTTATTTAAAGAAATGAATAGAAATACTTTGTTTGAAGAATTCATATATATTGAATTTTGGAATTATTAGTATTTATAGTAAACTCTCATTTTATTGAAATAATTATTTTCTTCTTATAAAATTTAATCATTATTTTTTTAGTTTTTTTTAAAGATTTCCTTTTTTTACACTTTTTTTTGATTTTTTTTTTCAAAATTTCAATTTTAGCTCAAAAAAATGAACAATCAAAGAATCAAAATTTTGAATTTTGAAGTAAATAAAAAGAAGGAGGCACCAAAAAATTGAAAAGTCAAAAAATAAATATGTTAAATTCTGATATTTTTTTCATTTTAAAAAATAAGGAAAATAGATATAACAAGATTTTCTACTTTTGGTTTTAGATGAAAAGGATTGAACACATATTATGAGCCAATTTAAATATATTTTCTTAAGAATACAGCATATTTGTAAGTTTAATTAAGAATTGATCATTCATTTCAAGAAATAAGTCAATCTATATAAGTAGATTTTGAATTTTAAAATGTGAGAGGAAAAGATCATAATATATTCTCTCAAAATATTAATTATTCTTTATAATATAAATTTTAATATAAACTAATAATCTTACCAAAGATTGTGCTTAATATAGCTTTTGTTTATATATTTTTCACGCATAGTCAAAGTCTCAAAATTTCTAACAGAAAAAAATACATCATAAGATAAAAGAATTGTGAAAAAAAGTTCATCGAAAAAGGTAAAATTCAAATCCTGATTGTCTCAACATACTAAATATTACCTGGAGATAAATTATGAGATATCCAATATTGTCAATTATGAAAGTTTCGGAAACTTGAAAAAAAGAACTTAGAACATCTCAGTTAATATATAAATTCAAAATTTGTATTGAAAGTTAAAGAGCCCAATTATTAAATAATAAATATTGTGTATGTCTTACAAAATTGGCAATGGAACTTTCCATTTAAAAATATAAATTTTCAGGCTCACAAAATAGATAAATATGGGAAAAAAAGAATGCAATTATTTCTGACAATCAATATTGGTCCAAACTCAAAGCTGATCATTTAAATTCATGTTATGAAATGCTAAATGGGGTTCCATTCGCAAATTATTATGTTTTCTTCTATATTTTTTGTTGAAACTAAAAAAATGTAAAATTTAACAATTTCAAATAAAATTTCCAAGTATAAAAAAGTCTGATTTACTCAGGATGGAAGAAAATTCTAGAGATTTATTCATCTCTGATAAAGGTATAGACCCTTTGATTGAAAACTATAATTTAAGATTGAATTTTATTCATAAATTTCAAGTCCTTTTAGTTAAAGTTAATTTTAAAATTCGGAATTATGAAAATAAAGAAGAATATTGTGGTCATCAAGATATTTGTAAGCCTTGGTGCTTCCATTGATAATATAATTAGAAAATCAGATGATTCAGGATCCTAGAAATGTGTGGAAAAGGATGGTAATTAAGCTTTAATATTTGTTAAAGCTACATATTGAACAAGATAAAGTATTATATCAATGGAATATGAGTATATTGAGCTATTATATTAAATGAACAGTAATTAAATGGCAGTGGTTATTATAGCCATTTGCAACTACATTAATCGTAAAATTAAAGTGGATGGAAAATTAACCCTAGTAAGTATGATATCAATTATAATTTACTTTAATAAATTAAATTATAATGAATCTATGAGTGTATTTATAATTTGATAAGAAGTTAATAGCTTTTAATTGGAGATTAACTATACAGATCTTTTCATTTTATGTTTGCAGTTATTACAGAGATGTACTAAATATCTTCAGTTTTTAGTTTTAAATCTTACTCAACTCCAAAACTCCATGTTTATCATCATAGCTTCCATTTCCAGAAACTCAATATAAATGTGTAAGTCACTGAAATTGTCTACCTTGAAATGGATTGAAGGAATAAACACAGCTTTTTTCATCTATTACTGACTTATCACTATATTACAGGTATATCATAAGATAATAAATGGATCAACATACTTGATATAGGTGAGGTATATATTTATAACCTTTCTGTAATATTTAATTGCATAGTACTTAATAAAACTAGATTTATATTTGAAGAAAATAAATACACTTAAAAATGAATCACATAATAAGTAGTTATTGTGTTATAAAGAAATACATTTTAAGTAAATTATTGTGGGATAATTTTCTCAAAGAAAATCAAAAATCATTGAGAAATGTATAATTATATATTCAATTCTTTTAATTGATTATATATAGTAAATAGGAGATGTCCTAATGTCTTGTGATTCATTTTAGTATATGAGATCATATTTATCTCTCCAAATAACATGAGGATCTTTCATGCTCTCGATTTTCCCAGCTAAATACACTCATAAAGGAGCTTCCTAATTACAAATACAAAAAATTAATCAAGCAAAAGACAGATTATATTCAAATTGAGCTGTAAATATTGATATTTGAAGGCAGTAATTTTCTTTTTGAGACCCATAATAGCAAGAAATGGAAATAAATTCTCAAATATATACTAAATATGTATTCAAATTGAATATATTTAGTTCAACTTTGAAAATTTGATCTAAAATTAGAAAAAATGGTACTTGTATTTTTTGTATTAAAGCTGGAAAAATAATAATTCTTAATTTTTTTCCCCAAAAGATCTGATCAAGTGAGTTAGGAACAGTCAAGAGATCAAATATATTTATAAACTTTCTCATTGTCTTAATATACCTATAATAAGCTTTAAATTATATGATATGAAAACAAGGATTTTATTACTGTTTGTAGAAATAATAAGATACAAAATTTAGGATTTAAGTAATATGCATATATATAATGATCTTCTCCCATTTTTCAATTAATAGTTATTCTAATCTGTAAAGTCAATTCAAGATAATCATGAATAGATTACAGATTAAGGAATCTGGAATTGAAGGATTTCCTCCTCAAAATGAACTATTGGAGAAAAGTATGATTCATTCTTAGAATTTATGAAAATATATTACAGGTTACCAGCTTGAAATTTTTTCCAAATTTTACTACTTATTCAATAAGGTTTTAACCCTATTATTGAGAAAGTCTGTATCAAGGAGCATATAATTGAATATATTATTACTAAAAATGGTCTACTTGAGAAAGGTTTAATGAAGAAAGTTTGTTTTTTTTGTTACTTGATTTTGAGAAATTTAGATGTACAAGAAATGAAACTTATTAATGAGCATTATTAGCATTTATAGAGGTTATAGCTGATTTTTATGTTATATTCAGCTAAATAGGGGGTAATATTAATAATGGTTTCCTTATTTATAAACCAGTGATTTTAAACACTTAATTGAGAGATGATTGTGTTTTTGGTGATACATAATTCAATAAGAAGTGTAATTTTGTGAAATGACAAGAAATGTTTGAGAATTATGAAATATCATTATACTTTTCTAATTATCATACAGAAAGAAATAATGAACAATGTCTCTATAATTAAATTTCTTTAAATTTTTACAATCTGAATTTGTGTCTTTTAATGAAGAAAGCTTCTAAATATCAAATTCTAAAAAAATGATCACACTGAATCATATTATATCAGAATTCCAATTTTAAGATTTAGGTTTATATCTAGAATTCTATCCTTTTTACTATTATGATGAATTGAATGAATAAATAATATCTTATAAATGTCTTTAAAGAAAATTTATCTTGGATTCATCTAGCTAAAAACAAAATTCAGAGAATTATGTTATAGCTAGAAGATCTTTATTGATTACTTTGGTTGGAAGTGGAATGATCAAAATACTTGGCTTATTTTACTAATGGATTTTAGTGAGTAAGTTATTCAAAAGACAAAGATTAAGTAGAGACCAAGTTATTATACTTATTTCAAAATTCTACTCCAAATTGTTTATGGGATGCATGACCAAATTGTGATCAAATTTTTTAAGTTTCAAATTTGGAATTATTAAATCATTGATTCAGGATAAAAAAGCATACATATATATATTAAATAAAACTTTTCATTATATGACTCACATCCAGAGAACAAGAATTTCATGAAAATATCATGAACCACATAACTCTCATAAGCATATGAGCAAGAATAACAGAGTAATTCCATCTCAAGACCATAACTGAGAATAAACATTAATTTTAAACTCTCATCTGACATCTAGGAAGAAAGGCAGAGCGCCATAGAGTGAGGTTTCAAATTTAATATCTCAATTAGGGCTATTCAATGCTACCAGAAAGTGGGCCACCATAAAATTGACAGAAGCTAGAGAAATTCTTGGGACAAATAAGGGTAAAAAATATTAACTTCTCATCTAACTCTAAAGCTTTATGGTGAGATAACTGAACTGAAGTCTCTTCAAAATATCAGAATAATATTCCTTTATGGTTCTTTTCATGACCCTGTATCTCATATAGAAAAAAGGCTATCAAGGAAATTATCTTGATACAGGATTCATAAAAAATCAATATTCTTACAATGGAATTCCAAACTGGTATAGCTTTTCTATACTTTATGCTAGGTATATCAAATGAGTGACAATTGTGTATGAACTATAAAGGGCCTCAATATAAGGCAATTTTGAGATATATATAATCAAGAATGACAAATATATAGCAGTTTTTAGGTCATAATATTCAATACTGTGGAATAGCTTCTCATCCTATGGAACAATAGGTGTTAAAGCTACACCAAATATTTTTTACTTCAATACTTCATAGTATGAATAATAACTTAAGGTTTGACTATGAAACAAGAAGTAAAAATTACTAATATTTTACTTATTGTTCTATGAATGTCCTTATAAATAAAATAAATAAGATAAAAATTAACTATAATAATAAAGAATTATTATAATTATGGCGTAAAAAATAATTATATTATTAAATAAATATAATAATATAATTTATATTATGAAAAAGTAATATAATAAAGAAATATATTAATATATGATAATTAATAGATTTGAAATCACTTTATTATTGTTACCAACAAATAATAAAGGCATAGGAAAAATCAATAACAATAATATTACTAATATTAAAGCTATATATTAATATAAATACTATTTATATTGATTAAAGAATTATTGATGGTAATAATGAGGAGAAAATAACCTACCTTTGACACTTAATATAATAATTTTGAATGAATTTACACCAAATGATTTAAATACAACTTATTAAAATTGTATTTACAAATAAAAGTAAGAGAAATTACAATTTTTCTTGATTTTATGTGGAAGTGATATTATTAAGAGAAGCATAGCAAAACAAGAGAAAAATTGGAGTAATAATGTCAAAGATGATGATTATAATAAAGATAACTTTTGATATTTGATAATATGAGAGATTTATATATAAAGAATAAAAGTTTTACCTATGGAGTTAATTGTTTAATTGTTTTTTATGTGTCTGAGGGGAAAATAGAGTAAAAAGAGCTCTATTTATAGTAAGTACCTCCCTTCTAGAGTCCAGTAGGCTTCTAGTAGAGGTTTACTGATGGTATGCACTGGAAATGATCAGTATCTTAAGGTTTAGTGATGATTACGTCATGATCAAACCATCTTATCTCATTATTACGCCATTACTTAGAGTTATCACTATAACTCTAAGTTTGATGAAATCATAGGCTTGGAAGAAGCCTAAGATTCATGGAGTTTATTAGTATTAACCATAATCTAATAGTATTCATCATTTTTATCACTTATATGACTGTTAAGCTTAAAATAAGATTACAGTGAATGATAATAAATGATAAGTTTTAAGATTAAACTTTTATCATTGAGAACTTTTAAGTTATACACGCTACAGCTATTCTGAGAGTGAATTCAGATAGCTTGGCATATCACTAGTAAGCTTTAAAGAGTATTTAATTACATCAGCAAAACTCTATTTTTGATGATTTTTCTTGTAGCTCATCTTTTCTGTCAAAATTCAATATTTTAAACTTCAAACCTTGATTTAAAGGGGTTATACCTTTTATATTATAATAAAAAATTACATAATTCTTCACGTATTAGCTAGTAGAGTCTGACTGTATACTTCTTTTTAAGTATGGACCACTTTCACAACAAAGTGGTCAACAGATCCAGTGATTTTGTTCAATAAACCATTACAAGTTTTAACCTTGGTTATAACTTGTAAAATAAAGTTCATATCTGTGCTTTTATAGTAATTATGTGGTGACTTTATTTTTTGTTTAGCTCCCTATCTTGTATATTTCAGGAGGTATCAGCTAAAAACCATGAATATATGCATTGACCAAAAAAGTGCATATATTCAGCTTAATTCCTTAAGTATTGCATTGAGAATATCCATATAATTGTTCTATGTGTGGTTTTTATGGAGATTCCAATGTTTAAATTTCTTTCACATGCTGTTCCATTGGTTTCTGAGTTAAATAAGTTTTTGTGCCTTTTTTAGGGTATTATTACTTATTCTTCAGTAATTATTGACTTTTCAGATATGCCATAAAAATGGAATATGTGTATTTTACCATGAGGAATCTAATGGTGTAATTTATTTTACATTTCTATTCATTATATTCTTAGTTAATCCAGATTTTGTACGTATTTATTGTATTTTCACTAGTTTTAAGATAATTATTATAATTATAATTACTGTAGAATTTTTCTTGTGACCTTTTTGGATATGTGGTCATATCTCAAAGGCTAAAATTCTCTACAACTAAAAAAGATTGTACCACAATCTGATATATTTCATTAGAGTATCATCCACTGTACTACCTCTTCAATAGACTTTGTTAGTCTTGAAGCTCAATAATGCTTGATTTTTCTGTTCTTTAGGCTTTCTTTCATGTATGAACCTTCTTAATAGTTTATCAGGATTTTTTATATCCTTCTCAAGTAGCCATTCATCTTCTTGAGTTGGATTTCTATACCTTACAAGGTATTCCCTTTTTTTCTTGCTTCTTGTCCTTATTTCTTTAAGGAATTTCACAATTTTATTGTCTTTTCCTTCTTGTAAAGGGGGTATTTCAAGTGGGGGTTTATTTCTTAGTGAAAATAGTTCCTTGTCACTTGAGCTATAAGGTCTTATCAGAATTACAGGGAAAACTGGGTGTTTGTTCATTAATTCACCTGTGAGATCTAGTTGCACAGCATTAGGTCCATGTAGTGCTTTTATTATTAACGGTCCTGCAAAGGAATCTTTCAATTTCTCTGGGCATTTTATATTATTGGAATTTGGAGTTGACACTAGGACCAAGTCTCCTGCTTTGAAGTCAGGTGGCTTATAAATTTTATCCTATCTTTCTTTTGCATACTTGAAAGAATCTTGCATACAGCTGTTTGCATGGTGTCTTGCTTTGTCAAGCATTAACTTGAAGCTAATTTCTGTTGGGTGTATATCCACTAAGTCCTTTTTAGGGTATTGTAAGGAAGTATTGGATTCCAGCCTTCTTCTAGCATTGCTGGTGTCTTTCCAGCTGAAGAATGGATTGATGTTTTATCTGCCAGTTCAAGAGCTGGTATTAATGTACACCAATCATGGGTAAAACAATCAGAATCTTTTAATTCTAGGCCATAAGCACAGACTCTCCTGATAATGTCTTCTGATATCTGTATAATTTGTGTTGCTAGACCATCAGTTTTGGGGTGGTATGCTTTTTAGAATGATAATTTTGTTCCAAACAGGTTATGGAGGTTTTTTCATAATGCTGAAGTGAATTTTGGGTCTCTATCACTTATGATGTTTTGAAATAAGCCTGTGTGGCTAATAACTTTATTCCAAATCATTATGACTGTGTCCATAGCTGTGTAATCCTTATGAAATGGTAAGAAAATTGGAGTTTTGCTGTATCTGTCAACTAATACTAGACACACATTGTAACTTCTTTCTCCTCCTGGAGGTAAGGCTGTTACCCAATCCATGTGAAATATTTCCCAAGGGGATTTTGGTTCCTGGATTTGGATCATCATTCCAAATTTCTTTCCTGTGTCCCTTTTTTCTTTCTGGCATCTGTCACAGGTTTGGCAGTATTCTGCAACATCTTTCTTCCAATTTGGCCACAAAGAGCAGGTTTTTACCCTCTCTAGTGCTCTATCTTCTGAGAGATGTCCAGCTGCAACACTATCATGACATTAATGTAGTAAAGTGTTCATCAGAGTTCTATCTGTTAAAGTCATAACACATGTATGTTTAGCTCTATGCCAGAGGATTCCATCAAGGATGTGGAATCTTCCTTCATCATATTCTTTCTTCCATATTTAATCTAGTTTTGATGAAAGTGATGGGTCTTTACAGTCTTTCATTAGAAGTTGGCATAAGATATGGAAGTTTTCGTCCATTTTATAGCTTTCTTTAACTTGGTTAAAGAATTCTGTGCCTATATCTGTAACACATATTCCTTCTATATGGTGCTCTTCCTGTGGTATCCATCCTGGATTTTCAGGTGTATTTTCCAGAGCCCATCTGCCAAGACCATCTGCATTTTTATGAATATTACCAGATTTATGAACTATAGTCATATTTCCTCTATATTCTTGGATGGAAATTTGCCATCTTAACATATGTCTATTTGGAGTTTTCATGTTTAATAAAGATTTTACAGCATTACAATCTGTAATTACATCAAACACTGTTCCATCCAAATAATAGTGTAATTTTTCCAAAGCCCACACTAAACATAGGCCTTCCATTTGGCTTGCTCCATACCTTGCTTCTGTTGGCTTTATTTGTCTTGAAATGAAGCAAATTGGTCCCTCAACAGGTTTGTCATTGATGATTTGTGTCTGGTGTAGTGCAGAACCTAGTCCTTCTCCACAAGCATCAACTTATAGTTTAAAGGGTAGCTTCCAATCTGGAATTAGAAGAAATGGGGAATTTGTTAAGAAATTTTCCAACCCTTCATATACCTTGTCTCTTTCTTCAGTCATTTCATAGACTGTGTTGGTCACATAGCTTATATAAGGACTTGGCAATTCTTCAAAAATATTTTATATGCTTTCTGTAATAACCAGAAAATCCTAGAAATAATTGCATATATTTTTTGGTTTGGGGCACTGGCTTCAATAGTACTGCTGCTACTTTTTTTTTATCTATGCCCAAGCTTAGTCCAGATACAACATGTCCTAGTGCTTTCAGTTCACTGTATGCAAAATGGCACTTTTTCAAGGAAATTTTCATGTTTACTTTTACTATGATTTGCAAGACTCTTTCTAGTCCTGTTAGGTGACTATACCAAGTCTCTGAACAAACTATAATATCATCAATATAGATGATTAACCATCCTTCTGACAATTCTTCAGGAAATATGGTATTCATCATTCTTTGATAATGGGAAGGTGCATTGTTATACCAAATGGCATTCTTAGATATTCAAAAATTCCACAGTGGACTATTATCCTCAGTAGTATTTTGGCATTTTCTGTTGAGACATTTTGATGAAAACCCTTTAGAGCATCCATGGCTGTGATGAACTTAGCCTGAGATAATTGTTTTAATGTCTCATGGATTATGGGTATTGGATATCTGTCAAGGATAGTATAGGTGTTTAGAGCTCTAAAGTCCCCTACCATACTTGAATTTACATTATGCCAGGTTATAATGACAGGTGTAGTGACCTCTACCTGTTCCTTATGTCCTACTTTCCTTAATACTCCAAGGTTCATTAATTCTTTAATGTGTACCTCTAAAGCTTCTCTAGCTCTTGGGCTCACTGGATAAGCTGGTCTTCTTAATAGAGGTGGATAAGGGTTTTCTACATTAAGTATTATGTCTACCTCATGTCAAATTATGGCACCTAGTGGTTCCTTGTCAGTTGCAAAGGCATTTTTATATTTAAATAAGAGTTCAATCAATTTTTCTTTCATTTTTTCTGTTAACTCATGATTGAATTCTGCCTCTTTTAGCTTTTAAGTTATAAAAAGTTCTTTTCCTGGGCTTTTTTCTTCATTTCTAATAACTAAAATTTTTCTTTTGTTATTTAAGAAGCCAAATTTTGGTCTTTTATTGTCCCCTATGGTGAAATATTTATCTTTTTGGCTAGAGATATCTATGCCATAAATTGACAAGTAGTCATTTCCAAGTATAAAATGGTTACTAGTGCAGTTGTCCATTACTAAAAACTCTACTTTCAATCTGATACATTGTGAAGGATGGGGGAAAATGAGTGTTAAGTAAATTATTCCAAGGGGCTTCATGCTTTCACTTGCACTACTAAATTTTAATCCTTGTATTGGTATGAGTTTTTCTTTTCAATCTGATACAATTGTTTTCAAATAACTCTTACCAACACAGGTAGAATATGCTCCTGTATCTAAGCTCACTTTTTCCTCTTGGTTTTTCACTATGAAAATACTTATACTTGATTTCCCAGCTGTATCTCCCATTCCTTTTGCTGTTTTGGTTCTATACAATTTGGAATCTTGTATTTTTGTAAGGCTTGTTTCAGATGTTCCAACTTGTGGTAAGTTTGAATTGACATCTAGTTCTTCATATATTAAATCAATATTATTAATTTGTGCATTAATTATATTAATTTCATCACTTTCAGAAGTTTCTGATTCTTCAGTGTCCTTTTCATAATCAAATTCTTCTTCTTTATCATTGTGGTCCTCTGTTTCCACAGTTTCATTGATTTTTGCTTTTTTAAGGCAATTATTGGCTAGGTGTCCAATACCTCCACATTTGTGGCACTTTCTTTGCTCATTACTGTTAAATGTATTGGGCTTGAAAGCTTCTCTTGGCTTATCTTTTTTGATAAATGGTTTATTTGGAATTTTAATGTCCAATTTCTTCCAAGTTCTACCAATTTTTGTTCTTGTAACTATGTCTTCTAGTGCATTAATATACTCTTCTGTGGAGCATGGTTCTATACACCTGATTCTCAGGGCATGTTCCAATTCTCCCTCACATTTATTAAGTATTTTCATGTGTACCATTTTCTGTGACATTTCTGGGTACAATGAATTTAATCTTTCAACTTGTTTTAAGAACCAAGTCAAAGGTTTATCCTTGTCTGGATCAAAGAAGGAATTTTCAAATGCATTTTATATTTTGTACCTCCAGGAATCATTATCCCAATTGGTCATTATTTCTTGTTTCCACCAAGACCAGGTATTTTTGCCATTTGTTTTCCTTATGCCATCATACCATCTTTTTGCAGATTTCTCAAGCAGTGAGTGTAATCTAACAGTGATCAATTCATCTGGTATGGCATAATCTTGTAACATTTCAATTGTTTTAATAAATGACATATGGTGATATTCACCTTCTCCTGTGAATGTTGGCCATTCCTTTAATTGAGATGCTTCTTTCGTTAAGACTTGGTTATTATCTTGGTGACTCAATTCTGTTATGAATGGATTTGTTATTTCCTCTTTTGGTTTGACAGGGCTTCTTATGTGAGAAAATGGGGTTGATAACTTTGGCATATTTAGGTTATCCTCATTAATTTTATCCATTTTTTCAGTAATAAGCCTTATTTCACTTTGAATATCATCTTTCAGATTCATTCTTGCTTCATCACTTCTTTCCACATGGTATAGAAGTAATTTTTGGTGTGATGAAGTTTTTTCTTCAAATTTTTCTACAGAAATACTTAATTCGTTTAATTTTTCTGTAAGATTATCGATACTCGCATAATAATTGATTGTCAAAGTTTTATCTTTGATATCTTTTATATATTTATACAATTCCTGTTGTCCTTGTATTAATTTTTGGGTATTGTCAATTAAAACTTTTTGGTTTATTATTTTCGACAATAAATTCAATGTTGTCAATTTATTTTTTATTTTGTACAAAAATTTTTGTTAAAGAAGATAAATTATTATTTCTTTCTTGTAAGGATAATAAACTATTTTTAATTTCTTTTAGAGGTAAAATACTATTTTTAATTTCTGTTAAAGTATTTATAACATCTGGGTACAAGGTTATTTCTTTGGAAAATGAGGTTGTCTCATTCTTTGTTCCTCCTTGTCCTTGAATTCCATCAAGGTTCTGGCCATGTTGAAGACATTGTCCATGGAATCTTTTTGGATTTTTGGAATCGTTTAACTTGGGGAATATGGTTCTCTCCAGTTCTTTTTCTTGTTCTTCTTCCCTTCTTGGGGAAATGGGTTGGCTTGGGGCTTGCTGGTAGAAGCTACTGGGCCTTCTTTTTGGCATGGTACTCATTGATCTTTTTGATTTGAGGTTTGGATGATAGTGGATTCCATCCATTGGAGTATCTCACTACTTCCTCTTCTTTGAGAAACTTTTTGAGGATGTGCAAGGATTTCATCACTCCTTAGTGTATTTGTGGCAACATTTCTCAGTCCTTGTCCTTGTACACTGTGTAGTACTGTTTGTACTGGCTGATGTAAATGTCTATCTGAGCCCTCTGAATGTGATTTGTACCTATTTGAGTTACTAATACTTAGTTATAACTCTGTTTCTGATATCATAGGCTTTTCTGTGACTTTCCTTTGGGATAAGGCACTTCCTCATGTGGATTCTGTTCCTCCGGGGATTTTTCCCTTTCTTTTCCCTTTTGAGGGGTCAATTCTATCTCTGAGTCCAGCTCCATCTGATTTGATGGAGTATTGGGAGCCTCTTCTGGTAATCATAATTCAAGAAATAAGAAATAAAAATATTTCAGGACAGGAATATCTTTTTATGGCAATTTATAAAGGAGGTACTCAAATTCAGAGTCCTGAATAGTGGGTCCTGGAAAGTCTAATTCATTAGCTTTCTTTTTCTTAATGAAAATTGGTGTTGGAGAACTTGGGCAAGTTTCTTCCACCAATATTTCAACAGTGGTTTGATTTTCCTCTGTTGGATTGTCTTCAAACACTATAAAAGACAAATAAATATGATTCTTTTGTAAAAAGTGTTAATTTTTGGGAAGATATGGCAATTTTCCAAGTAAAATTGCTTTTATATATCAGAATAAGTGAAATGAATAAAAATTAAATAAAAATAACTTTTTTATTTGTTTTTATATTTTTTAATGTTTATAAATTCTTATTTTTAAAGAATAAAATAAAAATGAAGATGATTATTTTATAGAATATCTCTTTTAATCACTAGAGTCACTCAAAGAAAGTTCTTGCAAGTCTAAGGATGTGAAAAACCACATGTAAGACAGTAAAATTACTTTCCAAATGCCTCAATAGCTTTTAAAATCAATAAATATAAATTGATTATATAATTTTATGGTTATAAATATAATCTATTATTTTATAAACCCAATTAGAATCTTTTTTAAAGGTCCTATAAGTAAATATCATGGCCAGGCCCCCAAATGTAAGGTTTGGCTATGAAACAAGAAGTAAAAATTACTAATATTTTACCTATTGTACTATGAATGTCCTCATAAATAAAATGAATAAGATAAAAAATAATTATTATAATTATGGCATAAAAAATGAATATAATAATATAATTTATATTATGAAAAAATAATATGATAATTATGATATTTAAAGGCACTTTATTATTGTTACCAACAAGTAATAAAGGCATAAAGAATTGTTTTCATTAATAAAAAGGAATTAATAACAGCAATATTATTAATATTAAAGTTATATATCAATATAAATACTATTTGTATTAATTAAAGAATTATTGATGATAATAATAAAGAGAAATTATTATAATCAGAGAAAACAACCTACTTTTGATGCTTATTATAATAATTTTGAATGAATTTATGCCAAAGAATGTTAATAAAACGTATTCAAATTGTATTTACAAATAAGAGTAAGAGAAATTACAGCTTTTCTTGATTTTATGTGGAAATGAGATTATTAAGAGAATTATAGTGAAGCAAGAGAAAAATTGGAGTAATAATTTCAAAGATGATGATTATAATAAATATAACTTTTGTTCTTTGATAATATAAGAGATTTACATATAAAGAAGAAAAGTTTTACCTTTGGACTCAATTATTTAATTGTTTTTTATGCGTCTGAGGGGAAAATAGAGTAAAAAGAGCTCTATTTATAGTAAATACCTCCCTTCTGGAGTCAAGCAGGCTTCTAGTAGACGAGTACTGATAGTATCCACTGTAAATGATCATCATCTTAAGGTTTAGTGATGATTACGTCATGATCAAACCATTTTATCTCATTATTACACCATTATTTAGAGTTATCACTATAACTCTAAGTTTGATGACATAATGGGCTTGGAAGAAGCCTAAACTTCATGGATTCTGTTAGTATTAATCATAATGTAATATCATTCACTAGTTTTATCACTTATATAACTGTTAAACTTAAAATAAGATTACAGTGAGTGATCATAAATGATCAATTTTAAGCTTAAACTTTGATCATCAATAACTTTCAAGTTAGACACTCTACAGCTATTATGGGAGTTAATTCAGATATCCTTGCATGTAATTAATAAACTGTAAAGAGCATTTCATTACCTCATCAAACTCTATTTTTGATGATTTTTCTTGTAACTCATCTTTTCTGTCAAAATTCAATATTTTAAACTTCAAACCTTGATTTCAACAGGTTATAACTTTGATATTATAATAAAAATTACATCATTCTTCACTTATTAGCTAGTAGAATTTAACTGTCTACTTTTTTTTAAGTTTGGACCACTTTCACAACAAAGTGGTCAACAGATCCAGTGATTTTGTTCAATAAACCATTACAAGTTTCAACCTTGGTTATAGCTTGTAAAATAAAGTTCATATCTGTGCTCTTATAGTAATTATGTGGTGACTTTATTTTTTATTTAGCTCTCTATTTTGTATATTTCAAGAGGTATTAGTTAAAAACCATGAATATATGCATTGACCAAAAAAGTGCATATATTCAGTTTAATTCCTTAAGTATTGCATTTAGAGAATAGAAATAGAATTGTTTTATTTTATGGAGATTGCAATGGTTCAATTTCCTTCACATGCTGTTCCATTGGCCTCTGAGGTAAATAAGCTTTTGTGTCTTTTTTAGGGTATTATTACTTATTCTTCAGTAATTATTCACTTTTCAGATATGCCATAAAAATGGAATATGTGTATTTTACCATGAGGAATCTAATGGTGTAATTCATTTTACATGTTTACTCATTATATTCCTAGTTAATCCAGATTTTGTACCTATTTATGGTATTTTCACTAGTTTTAAGATAATTATTATAATTATAATTATTATAGAATTTTTCTTGTGACCTTTTTGGATATGTGTTCATATCTCAGAGGATCACAAATATGAGGTCCAAAGATACATTTTGTACATATTTCTATGACTATTGAATTTTATAGAACATCTATGAGGACCCCTGATGAAGATTTTTACCCTGTATTGAGGAAAAGTTACCAAATCTGGTTTCAAAGCCAAGTAAAAAAATCCTCACTCCTTCTATGTGGCAAGGAGAAGATGCCCCTTCACACCTTTTTAAGAGAAAGGGGGACCTTTATCTTCCCAAAAGAGAGAAATCACATCCTGATATTGACTTTCTATGTGGTATAATTGTTTCTGAAAACTGTACTATTGGAAATAATCAGGTTGTAATTATTGTAGTCTTTATTATAGTAAAAGAATTGATAAATACTAAACCCAGGGCTTTAAGTAGAAATCAAAACCACTATTTCTTGCTATTTAATTATTTTAACTCACTAATTGGTCATCTTCAACATTTAAAGCTCAGAGCTATTGTCTTTTATCTACTATATCATAGAGTCATCCTGTCAAATATTTTTTTGCTAAAAAGAATTTTCTTTTAGCTGAGAGATTAGAATAAGACCTAAATCAATCACAATGTGAAGTATTTCAAATATCATATTTAATTTACATGATTCAGAACCATGGGATTCAAGCTTCTAATCCAGATTTTGTTTAGTGGCTGGAAAATAACCAACATAATGAGCTCCAAAATAGGCTTTTTAACAATAAATTCTTCCTCCAAAAGGAATATAAGAAAAATATGAAATAGGCACTCTGTGTATATTTTCATATTAATTCAAAAAGTTTTTTGAAAGTATTTATGTCTTAATTTCACCAGTATAGCCATAAGAATGATTAAATATGGCACATATCTTCTTGAGCCTTCATTTTGTTTTTTTCTTTCCAATGGGAATTTATGAGCCCAGGCTGTAGGACTAGGAAGTGGGTAGATCCCTAGTATTATATTATGAAAAATTAATGAAGTTCTACTGAATCTGTTTTTGTATGATTTTCTAAAGATGACAGATAAAAGCTACCATACAGCTGCAGCTATGGCTTGTAAGATCCATTTCCACTTTTTTTGACAAAAAATAAAAGTTACTATATTGAAAATTTGAGTTTTATTTCCGATTTCCTGTTTTTACATTTGTAATTCAAAATAATATATCTCCATTTAAGATTAAAAAAAAGAGAAAAGGAATTTTCATTATTGACTCATTTCTTTCTTTAATCTGGAAATAAAAAATGTCAAATTGTATGAATGTTTTTTTCAAATGGCTGATTTATTAAAAAAAATTATTCTTAGAATATCTTAAATAAAAATTGAAATTCTGTGAAAGCTAAATTGAAAAAGAATTAATTCATTTTTGCATTGATTATTTTAGCAAAAAGTAGAAACTTGAATAATAACCGAATTTCTGACATCTTAATTTTTGATATGAGCTCCGTGTTTTTTCAAAACTTGATTAAAACTGGGCCAAGTAGATGTAAGTTTTCTTATTAAAATAACAAAAATTTTGTTATTACTAAAAAAGCTTGGAACTGTTTAAATGTGTGAAAATCTTCTTTCTTTCTATTTTTATAGGGTAGAATATTTTTGATGATTTTCCTTTTTGATCTTAACTTTTATATGACTTAAGAAATAAATATTTTTCAATCATTCAGAATTTCTTTGATAAACCTAAAATTTGTCCTTCTTTTATTTTCTGTAAAAAATTTTCCTTTTTTGATCATTGAAAAAATTCACTTTTAATTCTTTTCAAATATTTCTCCTATTCCAACATGTAATTGATCAATAATAATGAGTTAAGGTTTTTTTTTGCTCTAAAATCAAGGTTCAAAATCAAAGTATGATATTTTTCACAATCATTTGAAAAGAAAACTAATAATTCAAACAAAATTCCATTTTTACTCACTTTTCAGCTTTTCATTCTCTAAATCAAAACACTTGATCATGAACTTTTTCTTATTTTTGGATTTAATTTCAAAATCGTTAACCCACATGACAATCTTCAAGTATTTCAGCTTTGATATATTTTGACATGAAAGCTTTATTTATACAACTGAGATGTATTTATATTTCTTTTTTCTGCTCTATTTTAGCTTTAAGAGAGTCTGAAACCACAATAAATAGGTTCAATTCTCAATATCAAATATTTGTTTAATTGTTGAAGATATATTAGCAGAAATTTCAAAAAAGTTAGAATTATTTCAATGCTTTCAATTATAGTTATTTTGAAGAAAATCCTGATGTCTCAATTGCAATTGACATCAATGGAATTTAAGGTACTTCTGTTTTTTTTTTATCTCTGAAAAAAAAATCTGATAAGAAGAATTGATCCAAAATTATAGTAATTGATAATGTGTTTTGAAACATAATCAAAGTAAATATTTTCAAAAAATTCACCAATTTATCATTAAGAAGAGTAATATTCATAATTTTGTATGACAGATTTCTTATTATTTGTCTGTTTCTATCTTAATTTAAATAAAATGAAGAAAAAAAAATTTCATTGTCTTTCCAGGTTAATATTCAACAATTTTGCTTCTATTTTTGATTTGAAAATGCAAATGTATAATGAGCTTTTACATTTTACAAGTTTAATTTATTTGAAATTGAGTCTCTTTTTTGAAAAAATGAAATTTATGAGCCTTCTCTATCTTTTGGATTTAGATTGATTCAAGATCAAAAGGCATTTTTAATAATATTACAAACAAAACCAAGTATTTTCTTCTTGAGTTGATGTTCAATGGTTGATCCACAATCTCTTCATTACAGTAATTAATAAATCATGAAGTTGGAATTGAATGAAGCACAAAGTTTTCTGAGCTGGAAATATGGATCACAAATTTCAAATCACTTTTTTTTGCCATAACAAAATTCAAAGTAGATTTTACAATAAGAAGTTTTTGTGATTTAGTATGATTTAGCTTTTCTGAAAATAATATTAGATATAAGCTGATAAAATATTTTCTTTGAGCTTATATATAACATGAAGTTGTAAGTATCTCTTATTTCAAAACAAGTTCAATTTACATAGATCTTTTTTCAGAAAATGAGATCAGACTTTATCAAATTGCAGATTTTTTTATTTATGAATTTTTAAACCCCCTTTGTTATGTAAAATAAATGATTATATTTTTTGAGATCAGATTTTAGTTGTTTTTTACTGGAAAATATGTTTGAGGTTAAGATGATAAAGCATTGATAAAATGATAAATATTTTGTTCATTTCAGTGTATATGTTAATCTGTGAATCAGTTTTGATATCTGAGGGGAAAGAAACTCTAAAATAACTTGAAAAAATTATTTCAGGGATTTTTTGAATATGGTTAATTTTATCAATTTCACAAAATGAACTTTTGTAACACCCAATTGAATATTGTTTTGAGAAATTTAATTATCTATTTTTCATGAGCTTATTTCAGAGAGATATTTTTAGATCTTTTGGTCTGAATTGTAATTTATACAATGATGATTACAGCGTAAATCTCCAAAATACTTCTTCATTATTTCTTTTTTCAAAAGTGTAAAAACATTGAGTACATTCCACATGGATAAGAGTTCTTTCTCATGGGCCAAAGATCCATACATGAAGTTCTTCAACAAATTATAATAAATTTTCTGAAAAGCTCTGTCATTTCAGGCCAATTTGAAAATCTATGCACCTGGGATGAAATTATAGTTAGTGTTTATGGCCTTATTTTTTGGCGCTAAAGAGATTTATTAAATTGAATCTAATTAAATTTACTTTTTAAAAAGAAGATTCAATCAGCTTCTTTGAATTATTTTCAAGATTGATAAAAAAACAAAAAAACTTACTTGCTTCCTTAGTTATTTATTGATTTAATTTCTCTTCTTTTTACCTTAAATCTCATATTGATACTAATAACGGAAATAATGAATCTAATACTTATATATAAAGAATTTTTGTCTATTTCACTTCTTTGAATTATAATCTAATTTTTTTATATTGAATAAATATTTCTATTTTTCCATTGATAATGAGTCAATTATGATTGCTATTTTCATTTCTTATAATCCTTTTTTTTAACCCAAAAAATAATTGAAATTTGATTCAAAATCAAATCTTTTAAAAATGAAGATTTATTAGTTTTTTTAAAATTTGGGGGTTTTATTAATTTTCTTTTGAAATATTCTTCAAAAAGAAATTGATTCAATTCAAAATTTATATCATCACTAACTTTAAGATAGAAAAAAAAAACAAAAGAAGCATTTCTCAGAATTCAAAAGTGTAAGAATTAAATTCCTTTTTTATGAAATTCAGAAAACATAGTTTAAAAAATGATAAGGAAGCTTATAATTATTGAAAGAAATGTTTTTTGGGGTATTGTATTGTAGAAAGTTCATAGCTCAAATAAACAGTGAATTTTGGACCTTGGTTATGAAAGTTTGTTTGAAATTCGGTGAGAGAAACAAAGCCCTTTTTGAATATCCTATATATCCCATTTTTCTCTAATTAGTTTAAAAAAACTATCAGGATTAATTTTCTAATTCATTTAGAATATTCTTACTCTTTCCTTTTTTTTAATTTTATGATGATACTTAAATGGTTATATATGATGAAAATTCAAAATTCAAAATACACTTTTTAGTAAAGCATAATCAAAACCTGGTCTAACACAAGAGTATTTTCTAAGCTCAAAGATACTATTAGTTATCATTTCATATCTTCCCTTACACATAGTTTGTGTGTTTTTAGGAGATATAATGTAATACTTTTTAATTCTGTAAATGAAAAAACGTATTTCAGTTTTTCCTCCTATTTCAGAATCCAATTTTACTAGACCTCACCAATTTAATGAAAGTAATAAAAAAATAAGAAAAAATAATAAAATTAGATAAGGAGTGTATAAAAAAAAATTGGTAGGGTGTTGTTGAGAATCCTTTATGAATTTTCTATCAAGTTAACCTAAGGAATTCCCAATTTATTGATTTAATTTGTAATTTTGAGGAAAATTCTAATTAGAAAGAAACCACATATCTTTGAGACTGAAGGCTTTGAAATATTTCCTTTAACACTATATTTAAAAATTCATATATATATTAATAATATTCTTAATATTATAAATAATTTCTAATTTCATCAATTAATTAATCAATCATATTACTTAAAGAGAAGTCTTGAAAAATTTCAAAGTTGTTTTTCATCTTTTTTTGAATAAAGGCTAATTTTGAAAATAATTGAATTTAATTTGTAAAATTAACTAAATAATTTGAGATAATGATAAGATCATGTAATAAAATTGGTAAAACCATGCAAAAGATTGCCTGGGCCCCCTCTCAATTGAAAAAAGAAACTCTCACAACTTCCCAAAAAAAGCCCCAACCCATTTTTTGAGCTATTTTTTCACATCACCCCCACTGAGTGGCGGTGGGACCTCCTTACCCATGGGCACTTGGAAGTGTTTTTTACTTTCTGTGGCACCCCAATTGCTGGTGGCTTCTGAGGTGTGCCACCTATATATTTGTGTTGTTAAAAAGGAGGAAATTGTTTATCTATTTCTTTAAAAATAACAATAATTAATCTGGGAAAAAAAGAAACAAAAAATATAGATTAAATTTAAAATTTAACGTTAGAGAAAAGAATAAAAATCAGAAAAAAATGAAACAAATATAAAATCTTAAGTATATATTTTATATGCATCCCATGAATGTTTTTTGTTTGAGGATTTTATCTGCTTCCAAGAGGGTTCTTCCATATTTTACCACCCAAACAGCCCTCCTGAAAGGTTTCTGGATAAAGTGGTGAGGAGAAAAATTTGAACCCAACCATTTAGCCATATTCATTGAGATCTTTTACTAATTCAGTGTTTTTTCTTTTGTTTATTTCTTTTTTCTTCCTTTTTCTTAGAGAAGGTAAATCTTTATTTGACTTATTTCTTTAAAAGTATTTGTAAGAAGCTTAATTTAACACTTTCTTATTTTCAACATCACTGAGAGAAGGCCCTTTGAAACCAGCTGCATGTGGAACAATCTCACATATTGTGATATCCAGCTTTACAAGTGGCAAAAATTGAGGAGAGTCTGGAAGCTCTAGCAAATAGTAAATAGCATTGGCTTTTAAGCTTCCTAAAAATAAATGTAATACATAATTAATTTCAAAAAATCATAACTCAAAAGACATAATATGAGCTGGATTACCCAAGGGCTCATTCTTAGTGTAATAGATTTTTATTTAGAAAATTAAGAGCTTGTAATATTCTTTATAGTATTGACAGCCCTTCTCAAGTACTTAAAAATGGATTGACTTTTTTACCTATACAAAGGTTATAATTCCTTCCAAATTTCCTCTAGCTCAGTATTACAATGGTATTAATAATTTGTTTGAGAAGAGGAACAAGAATATCATCTGATGTCAAGAAATTTCAGTTTTCAATTATTGATACCATGGTAGAATAAATTCTCATCTTATCACTGTAAGGGTTGTGAAATATTTCTATGTATTTCTCAATTCCCTCCTAATGACTTTGAATGCTTAAACAAACCTTTTGAGGGGAGTATTAGCATGATTCACAAAAGGTTGAAAGTCCATGACATATGTTGTTGTTGTGTTACCATTTAGTGAGAAATTCACTCCAAAATTAGTATCTGGTAGTTTAATTGACCAATTTTATGTTTCATTTAATAATTGAAGCCATAATTGGATGGTTGATGAAGTCTTTTGCAACTAGATTTAATGCATGTAAAATTCAATTTACCCTAATTATATGGGAGTGATCCCTTATAAGAAGTGCCTATAATCTAAATGAAAATTCATTAAAAGAAATGAAATAAATATCAAAGAGATCTATTGAAGCTTTATCATCACAGAAATAGAGTAAGTAACAATAGCACAAATATTGTGAAATTCAATTTGTTTTTTCTCCAAGCTAATTTTCACTTCTGTGTAAATATTCTCAGAAGTGTGCTGCTTTGAATTCATTTAACATATGTCAATTAATTGTTTTACTTATTCGCCTCGCAATAATAATAAGGAATATATCAAGTAGGCAGAGATTTCTTTCCAACAGTCAATTTGAAATGTGATAAATTCTGATTTACAAGTCTGTTGAAAAATCATTTCTTCATGCCTTGCATAAAGCAATGGGATTATATCCTTTCAGATTTAGTTCTGGGTAGTTAGCTTGTAAGGTCATTAGTTCAGATTTAGTTCTGGGTAGTTAGCTTTTAAGGTCATTAGAAAAAGGCACGCTGATATTATCAAAACACTCGGATTTGGCACTTAGAAGGTACACAAATCTCATATGGCTATACCCATCGATTATTTGAAAGATATAGCAATTCCCTCCACAAGATTCTGGTGATATGGGACCGCATAGATCCATATGGAAGATGTCCAGGACATTGAGTGGTGATGGAAGGGTGCCAGAGAAAGGTAATTGATGGGATTTGGCCAAAGAGCAAGAGTCACAATTTATAGTGGAGAAGTCAACACCGGGACACATTTTGGTGGCTACTTGGTTGCTAGGGTGCCCTGGTGATCTATGAAGGATGATAGGAAGATTTGTTGAGGATGAAAAAGCAACATTGAGGGGAGGAGTATTGATTAGCAAGATATTGTTCACAATTTTAGTAGTTAGGATTAGATTGCCATGCTGATCGAATAGATTGGCACCACCCTTAAAACCTTTAAGTGTGGCACCGTTGTTGAGAAAGGGGCCTAGTGAGACCAATACAGAGGAGGCAGAAGGAACTATCAAAGAATTGGGAATCGATATTTTCCCAGTAGTTGTATTTAAGTGAAGAGTTCCCTCCAAGGTGACTTTCATATTGCTACCATTTGCTGCAAGAAGAATTTTGCTTGATGGTGTGATATTAGAGAAGAGATCAGAGGTAGGAGCTATAGTATTGGAGCAGCCACTATCGAGTACTGGTTTGTTTAGAATATTATTGATATTATTACAAACTGCCATGGAAGGGCTAGTTTCTTGTTGATTTTTATCATTTCTTCTATGATGGTAGGCTTCTCTTTTCTCAGGAAATAACTGGAAGCAATCACTTTCGGAATGATTATATAAAGGATTGTGTTTTCCTTTGTGGAAAAGCTCCTTCTTTGGCTTAGATTGTAGCTGAAGTGCTAGAGAGGTTTGATCTTCAGTTCCGGATTGTCTGATTATATCAAGTTTGACTTCTTTGAATAGTTCTTCTACAGTTGGGATTTTTGCAGAGACTTTGATTGAGTGAAAAACCGCAGTGGAAACATGTCTGCAGGTTTCAGGAAGGAGTCGGAGGACATAAAATGCAATAACTTGCACCATTATATCAGCTGCAAAAAGACTAGGAGAAAGTCCTTGGAGTATCTTAAGAGTTGAGCAAAAGGAGGAAATAGCTTCAGATAAGCCAGAGAAGGAAGGAGGGAATTTGATACCAAAAAGTTTCCCAAAATGTGAGGCAATATTTTCACCGGAGGAGGAGGCATAGTGCTCCTTAATGGTATTCCAGAGTTTATATGGTTCCTCATCTTCATAGGAAACAAATTTATCATAATTTTCATCATCAAGATGCCCTACTAGAAAATAATAGACCATCTCTTTCTTTTTAAGATAGTTAGGATTGGTTTTTGTAGTACTAGGAGGTTCAATTAGCATGTCCCTGAGATTTCTCATTCCAAGGGATGAAATAATTCCTCTTTGCCAAGTGAAGAAATTGGAGGAGTTTAATTTCTCTAATCCTTGTATGTCTGAGAGTGAGGAAATAGGAGGATTCAAAGTTTCATTCATGTTTGAAGTATTTTTTTTAAGATGGTTGATAGTGTTTGATCCAATATTTCAATCTTATTCTTTTAACATTCTGATGGCACTGGGCCCATAACCTGAAGATGCTCAGAGAGAAAGAAACAATCAGAGACAAAGAGTAAGATAGCTAAGAAGTTGGATTGCAAGGGAGAGCATACCTGAAGATGATCAGAGACAAAAAGTAAGATAGCTAAGAAGTTGGATGGGATAACAACTTCTTAGCTAGAGTACACGATTTATATAGAAGTAGACAAAATACAAAAAGTAGATACAAAGAAAAGATAATAGCTGAGTATGGTTACAACTGGCTTAGTATATTAATAAAACATTTACGCCTGGATTGGTTTTAGCTTTAGGTACCAAAGGTTTGGAGACAACCAGCCAGTCAATCAGTTATGACTGGTTTACAACGTATCTCTAATACTAATGAGTGATTTATTAGATTATTGTATTTTTTGCTCTAGATTTTTGTTTTCTTCTATAAATTATTCTAATCATCCTTTTAAAATATAATTATTAATTAAAAGGGTATTGGTAAAAACACGTAAGAGCTTACATGTTCTTACTAAAAACTTATGTGTTTTTACCATCAATTGGTAAAAACACATAAGGGATGGTTTTTAAATGAAATATGGCTATTTATGGCATTTATGATGCCATTAATGCCATTTGTGGCATTAAAAATTCCATTTATGGAATTAACAGTGCCATTAATGGCATTATCAATGAAATATTTCTGATGCCATAAATGGCATTAACAGTGCCATTAATGACATTATCAATGAAATATTATTGATGCCATTAATTCCATTTATGGCATCAAAAATGCAACATTTCTGATGCCATTAATGCCACATTAACAATGCCATTAATGGAATTGCTGTAATTCCATTTATGCCAATTTTCTGGCCATAAGTGGCATCTGTATGTCATTCTTGATGCCATTTATGGTATTATTATGTCATTAGTGATGCCATTTATGGCACTTTTAATGCCAAAAATCAAATTTTAACTTCCACTCATCATAAATTACATTTTGAATTCAATTTATGTCATAAATGGCATTTTCAATTTAATTACAAACATGAACAAAAAAACATAAAAAAACATGGACTTTTTGGGCTTACAAATGTTCTTGCAAAAAAAAATAACAAAATGTTGGGCTTCTGGTTTATTATTCTCAACATTCTCACCTTCATTTTAAAAAAAAAAAAATATTGAAATTCATAAGTGGGAACATTTTTAATGAATTTTTTCAAAAAAATGGGCCATTTTACCAAATTGCCCAAAATAGAAAAATTGGGCAAAAAAAAAATTGAAAAAATTTGG